>JASDQU010096549.1:0-10662 GCA_032191745.1 Picea mariana | reverse complement strand
ACTGCTTCTTAGACATAAGGCTTTGTTTGGTCTTCTTGTTATAGAAATTTTTTCCACAATCCATGAATCTTGCTTTGATGGCCTTCCTTTTTCCCTTTGGAGTCTCAAGTTCACATTTTTGTTCATTCCATAGTAAAAAATTCAAAATTTTGTACATATACGCGAGCCCCAGTTAAACAGCTCGTGTATACGCAGGTTTCTCTATTACAACCCATGTACATCAGTTTTTGTGCTAAAAAATTAAAACATATGTCGGGTTTCCATGCCATGTCATGAGACCCATGATCCTTGTCCTTCCATGTATTGTAAATTCTCTGACTCAACCCTTCAATTCCATTTGAAGGCTATTGTTGGCCCTTGACTAAGTTTTGAGGAACACTTGGTCATATTTGACCGTTTTTGGACTTCAATAGCCTGTCACAGATGGAGCGCCAGGCGAAGCAGAGATCACGGGATCTCAATCCACTTTTGGACCCTTTTAGGGTTTTGGGTTAATGTAATGGGAAAGGGATGTCGTCCCATGGGTTTACCCATGCTTAGGACCACCTTTGTAATGTATAAATAGAAGGATAGGTAATGTAAGAAGTAGTACATGTGATTTCTTAGTGCAATTGGTAGTGCATATATGTGATGTTGAATAAGTGCTCTGTGCGAACTGTGTAAGGCTTGCAAGGCTAAGTGCAAGTTACTGTGAGGTTGCTATAGAAAGCTAAGTGTCATAACGCAAGGAAGAAGGATATAGTGAACTGCGTAGATCTTCTGTCCTATGCGAAGAAGGGTTTTGGAGGCTTTTTGCTTGTAATAGATTGAAGATGATAATAAATAAGAAGATCTTGTGGACGTAGCCTTAGGGTGGGGGTGAACCACATAAATCTGTGTGTTATGCTCTATGCTTTGATTCAATGTGTTTTTTCTTATGCTATGTGCTTTGATATATCCACTTATGCTCTGTGATTCTTAGATATATATGATTGTTAGATCTGATGTGTATGAGGATGCTTAGTGCTGATCTACTAGATCTTATCTGGGTTACTATGGTTAAGTGATGAAATATTGTAGATCTAAGTGTACACCGCAATGTTCTGTGTTGTCTGCGAAGTATAATAAGGGTTGAATATTGATGAATGATCGATGCTAAGTGCTCTGTAAATGATATAATCATAGATCTGTGTCCCATCTAAGGTTGTAGACACCTAAGTCTTGCAACCACCCCTACCTCTACCTCGGGTGAGACTTCATCTGCTTCGCAGGTGTTGCCGAAAGGGCCTGTAGTTAGGGCTTTGTTGGTGCGCTCTTGAGTGTTGAACCCTGGGTATGCCCCTGTGCCAACAAATGGTTCCATTGCCAGGACCTGAAACTATGATTGTTGGGAATTGAGGAAGAAGAAACTTTGTACAAAAGAAAGCTCTGTGCATAGATCTATTGCCCTAGTGCACATCTTTTTACTCGACCTGTGAAGCTTTGTGCGAGGAATAAGGTCATATATAAAGAAAGGAAGATCAGATCTGAAGAAAAGAAGCGATATCTGAATGCTCTGTGCTTTAAGAAAAGTAAAAGTGGAAATTTCTAAAAGAAAGAGGTCAGATCTGCAAAAAAGAGGTAAGATCTATAAGCTATGTGCTCTAATAAAGGTAAGAATAGTCAAAAGTTCATATATCTGGAAGCTTTGTGCTCTCTAGAAGTAAGATAAGTGAAATTTTTTTATTTCTAGAGCATGGATCTAGGTATGTTTGATATATTTTGTCCTAGCTTAAAAACTAGGGAATTAATAGATGAAAGAAAGTTTGATATGAATAGATTTGATAAGTACAATGATAGATATGTTATACCTATGCATAGAAAGAATGTTTGGACTAACAAATGGATGCAGGATCCTAGAAAGAAATTTTTGCAGGCTAGCCATTATGATCCTAGAGCACAGTAAAACAAGAGTTGAGGATCGTTGAAGAGAAAGAGAGGATTAACTCTTTGTTACAGTTGCAGAAGACCAGGACATCTTGCTAAGGAATGCCCTGGGAGAAAACCTAGTTTCCTATGTTGTAAGGCTATGGACCATGAAGTACTAGATTGCCCTAGAATGATTTCTAGACTTGAAAAGTTGAATATGGAGCAAGCAAACCTTGAAGGAGATCAAGAGACTAAGATTATAGAAGAACCCCATAAAGAATCAGAGATTATGTTACAGAAAGTGAAAGAAACCCTGCATGAACATAAAGATGTCAGTTTGTCAGAGATCTTCAAAAAAGGGAGAAAATCAAAGTAAGAATAGGAGACTTCGACATTGATTGTGCTATGGATGAGGAAACACAGATGAAAATTATGATAGAAAGAACTTGGGGAACCCTAGGAAGGCCTACTATGGTTCCTTCATTAGGAAAATTAGGGTTGTTTAAAGGAAAAATGGTAACCCTATGTGGTAGGATTACCTAGATAGCTATGAGTACCCATGGAGCTTCGACAGACGAAGAATTTGAAGTTATTAAATTTATTGAGGACCGTGCCCCATTTTCAGCTTTGTTAGGCAAGATCTGGATTCAAAAAGACCAGATTCAAAGAAAAGAAGAAAATGAAGCCCTAGAACAAAAGAAGAAAGAACTCATGGAATTTATGACTAGAAGGATCGCCTAGTTGATGGCAGAACAAGAGAATAGATCTAAGCTATTGGACACCAGGGACTTGGAAGTCGAAGCTATAAGAGAATTAGAGGAACCACAGAATACTGAAATACCTAATCCATATGTTGAAGGAGTATTACCCTCATATCTTAAGAAAGAATCTCAGCAGTGCGAAGTGACTATGCCAAGAGAAGATAGGAATCAGAATGGGAAAATATCAACCAAGTTGAAGACTACCGAGAAGAAGGCTAGAAAATTAAGTAAGAAAAAGGTGAATCTTGAAAAGTTACAAGAGATCCCAGGTGGAACATTGCAGAAGGAGAAATCATAGGAATTGGAGCTTCGTCGGGATATTAGAACAAGGACATATGCCACTTCGCCGAGGCGAAGTAATATAGCCATTGGAAGCCAATATATCCATTCAAATGCCACTCTGAATGGGTCGGAAAGAATTTATGGCTCACCACTAGACTGTTAGACCATGCCATAATGGACAGAACATAAGTTAATGCAGCCTCATACCCATTGCAAGAAGATCGTTGCTAAGTTTCCCTACTTAGTCCGTCGCGCCACGCACCGAGAATACTTTTTGCTAAGTGATAATTTGAGCCTGAAACCTGAGATTACTTCACCCTGTGATCATTTCCTTGTTCCCATACTATTCACTATAGTCTCTAAATTCATTTCACACCCGAGCTAGTTGACCCAAGCTTGTATGTCGAATGAGCTCAGCGTTGCTGAGAAAGTAGTTGAAGAAGTTTTGATTGACTTAATGACTGAGAGAGTCATGTTGGAGAGAGGATTATCTATAGGATTCCAAGCATTGTCAATGAGAGGACTCCAGACATCCCCTTGCACTACTTGCATCGGTCCATCTCGATCGACTGATGAGAAACGGACCAAGCACAGGGATGACATTGCAAATGCCAATCTTATCCCACACATTATACCTACTTACTTACCACCTCTAAGCAGTGCCATCAATCGTGACAGTGTACCTTGAGACTTTGAGTACACTTTGATCACCGCCTACCTTCCTAAAGGGGTGCGCGCAATTCATGTTGACTAGGATAAGCTCACAGCACTGAAATTTAGTGATTTTAACCTTGGATATCGTAAAGTTTACAACATGTTAGCCCCACATAAGTATTTAACCAGGACCAAAGGAAAGAATTATAATATTGTCCCACAGTCATGGACCCAGAACCTTGTGTAGTCCACACGGCTTAATGTAATGAAGATCTCGCACTTCGGCAGACACCAAGAAGTCAACGCATGCATCAAGTTGTTGTTATCCTGATACCATGGAGGATACTTATGGTTGGACCGATGCATCACTGTGGATCCAACCTTGATCAATAGGATCACAGGAATTAGTATGCAAGGCTTTGACCCACTATATTTTTACCTTGGAAAGACCTCAGACCGAGCACTAGCGTAGAGGATAAAAGAAACTTATGGCAATGTTGAGAAAGGCATGCGAGGCTACAAGGTAGCCTCTATCCAGAATGGCACAGTGTGCCTTGCCTATCAGCTGATCACAGGCAAGATAGTTTGCAAGAACAGACCAACACAAGTGACTGGATTCGTAGTTGACCTCATAGAAAAGTGTGCCGAGGGACTATAGATGAACTGGGCGCAGTACCTTGTAAACCAGCTAGAGATTTATTGCAGAGAAGTGCAAGACCAAGGGTATGAGTTCCACTTTAGTTGGTTGCTCATACTAATCACTTTCATCGCCTGGGAGCTACCAGAAGGTGCCACTTTTTTGGAGATTGAACCCTTCAAACCACTAGTCGCGAAGTTTTGTACACTGTGGTACTCCAGCGACATGAACAAGCAGTGGCAGTCCAATGCCGTCTTCCATGCCTATTACAACCAATTGAAGAATGAAATCCACTCTACACCGTGCCTCACCCCAAACACACTTCATAGGTTTATACCTTTGATAAAATTCAATGCATACCACCACTTCACCTATATCACAATGCACGTTGATGAGCATAAACAACAACTCAAGTCATACTACAAGTTGACAGAAGAAGACTTGGAGTAGATTACCAAGGAATGGTCGGCGGACCTCCTTGTTGTAGCAGACCCCGCAGAAATGTCCGAAGTGGATAGCCTTGAAGCTATACCAGATATACCTGGACCAAGCAAGACTAAGAAGGATGATGAAGTTCAAGATGTCCATAGCACATCCACGAAGACTACTTCGATCTCACCTGCGCAGGGAGGTGATGGTGAAGAACTAGGTGGCACAAAAGTTGAGCAAAACAAAGGCGAGGTTACTCTATCGTGAGAGGAGGCGGATCCCTCTAAGAAAAGGAAGATTACCCCACCAAAGCCCTCATCCCTAAAGAAAACTAAGGCCACCCAGACTACCCTCACACCAGACGACTTTGACTTCTTAATCACTACGCTAAATGATGCTTCACTAGAGATCGCAGAAAAGCAAGAAGCAAAGCAGGAGGAGGTATTCAATAAAATCAAGGGTGAACTTCAAGAAGTGCAGAAGGCACTCCAGTTCAATTGAGTAGTTTCTACTATGCCCTTGACAATTGGAACAACAGGAATAGGCGATAAGCCCACCCAATTACACCAAATCATTGATAAAGTCGAAGCTCGCCTTCGACAAGCTCAAGAAGACACCGCTCAAGCCACCCAGGATTTGACACAAGTACAGAGTGCACTCGTATAAAATGGAGTAAGGAAGAATGGGAAAATCTTTCCCTGCAAGCGAAGTGGGATGAGGAAAAAGAACAGTTATAGCAGAGCAAGGACCAGTTGCTATCAGAGCAACTTGATGTACAGGAAAGGGTTCACAAAGCACTTCGCTCTGTGATGGTCATAGAAGTGAATATTGAAGAATGTGTCCCACAGCAAGTGGCACAACTTGAAGAAGTATTCTAGCAAATTAAGCAGTGCATCACAGATCTGGAACTTGGTACGTTGCCCGAGACTCCTCAATAAATAAGAGATCTAAGGGAGGCAACTTCCCGTAGCGCAGTTGGCCGATTAAAAACATTTGCCTTGGAATACAAGGAGTTGAGCGCTAGAAGTGCCCAGACTTATGAGAACCTCACAGAGAATCCAGAGTTGCAGGCATTGGAGACGTAACTCCAAGAAGAAAAGAAGCACATAGATATGCTACAGGCACAACTAAAGGCCTTGACCCCAGTTGAAAGAATGAAGATATTTCCAGAACAACGCACCGCCCAACAATAGGTACACACGCTACAAAGTAAAGTGATGGAAGTCTCCCAACGAATTCAACCAATCCAAGAAAAGGCATGCCAATTGTTCACTGAAGTTGAAAGCCAGGGATACAAGCTTGAATAGGTTGTCATCACCACAGAACAACACCTAGAAGGGCCAGTAAATGACACAGTGATCCAGGAGTTCACTGAGAAAGAGGTTGTCTCACTGCAGCAGGTCGAAGTAGCTTGAGCCAAGCTCGAGTCATTCGAGGCAGAATTGATCAAACCAGAGTGACTCGGGATGAGTCACAGGTGTGTGTTGGGGGCCTATTGGCCCTTGACCAAGTTTTGAGGAACACTTGGTCATATTTGACCATTTTTGGACTTCGTCAGCCTGTCAAAGATGGAGCACCAGGCGAAGTAGAGATCACAGGGTCTTGGTCCACTTTTGGGCCCTTTTAGGGTTTTTGGTTAATGTAATGGGAAAGGGATGTCAGCCCGTGGGCTTATCCACGCTTAGGCCCACTTTTGTAATGTATAAATAGAAGGATAGGCAATGTAAGAAGTAGTAGATGTGATTTCTTAGTGAAATTAATAGTGCATCTATGTGATGTTTAATAAGTGCTCTGTGCAAACTGTGTAAGGCTTGCAAGGATAAGTGCAAGTTACTGTGAGGTTGTTATAGAAATCTAAGTGTTGTAACGCAAGGAAGAAGGATCTAGTGAACTGCGCAAATCTTGTGTCCTATGAGAAGAAGGGTTTTGGAGGCTTTGTGCTTGTAACATATTGAAGATGATAATAAAGAAGAAGATCTGGTGGATGTAGCCCCAGGGTGGGGGTGAACCAAGTAAATCTATGTGTTATGCTCTGTGCTTTGATTCAATGTGTTTTTGCTTATGCTATGTGCTTTTATATATCCACTTATGGTCTATGCTTCTTAGATATATATGATTGTTAGATCTGATGTGTATGAGGATGCTTAGTGCTGATCTACTGGATCTGATATGAGTTACTATGATTAAGTGTTGAAATATTGTAGATCTGAGTGTACACCGCGATGCTCTATGTTGTCTGCGAAGTATAATAAGGGTTGAATATTGACGAATGATCAATGCTAAGTGTTATGTAAATGATATAATCACATACCTGTGTCCCAGCTAAGGTTGCATACACCTGAGTCTTGCAACCACCCCTACCTCTACCTCGGGTGAGACTTCATCTGCTTCACAGGTGTTGCCGAAAGGGCCGGTAGTTAGGGCTTTGTCGGTGCGCTCTTGAGCGTTGAACCCTGGGTCTGCCCCTATGCCAACATCTATAAATTGAACCATATACAATCCTTAAATACATTCATTAAAGAGAGAAAAGACACTCTGGAGAAATTTCACTTCATATTGAGTCTATATCCCTTTGTCCTTGAAAATTTGAACTTTGTTTGTTCGGCCCCCAAGCTCTTCCTATATTGAGAAGGAAAAACTCAATTAATCCTACTACTTGTGAGCTTGCCTTGGTAGAGGATTGAAGTGGTGAAGCCCCAACTGGAGGGACTTAGTTTCTTGGTTTCTATATGTGTCATTGCAAAATTGTGTCACCTATGTACTTTTGTTGATTACATTAATAAAAATACTCTTTTCTCATCCAATTACATGTCGCAAATATTTTAATTACTTTCCATGGTAGTATTTTTTATACATGTTAATGGATTATGCTAGTTTATATGATAAATTTTTATATAATTTCCATATGATTGTGTATCTCGGATGTTGAGGACAAGTTTCAGGTATCAAGCTTTGGATCATGAGCTCAACTGTAGTATTCTTCGAACATTCAGACGAGGTAGGATTCCAACCTTCTCTTGTTATAATTTATGTTTATCTAGCATACTTGATACTAGATTTTATTTATGGGTGCTTTTTCRTYTGTTGTGGTTTACCCCTAGCCATAGAGAGATTTTCCTCRTAACATAATTGGTGAATCCACTGGGGATGATCTCCCTTTTGGGGTATTGAGTGTTTTTTCTCCTTCATTGCTCTCTGTTTTCYSAAGTTTTTGTGTCTCCTATTGCTTTACATCCTTCAATTTTGTTTGTATCTAAGTTTCTTGGCCTAACCCATGCCTAGGTAGTGTCTTCTTTGGCATATGTGAGTTYTCCCTTGATAGTTGCGTACATACATGTGTTGTAYGTATTTAGGGTGTGTACATACACCTTTGTTCCATAAACAGTCRCGTACACTATCTTTTGAGTATTTTTGGCCCATTTTAGTGTTTGTTGAGTGAGTTTTGTTGCTTGTTGAGACTTCTTGGGTCCCTGTTATGAATGTTGAGTACCTATAGAGTGGTAGGAAGTTATGTTATTGGTGAATCTTTTGAGAGAACTCATTTCTTGTATTTTTTCTCATTTGTTTCCCTTGCATTCCAGTCTGGGTAGTTGCTTCTTGGTGTAGTTATTGGATCATCTCCTTGTGCTTGCAGTAGGGTTTGAATGAGAGGTTGTTTATTTAGTCCTTGCATTTTCATTTCATTATATTGAAAATACAATTTTTTTGTTCTTTTTTGCATTTTGTTTAGAGCGTTTGCACTTTTGTTTGCATTACATTAGTTTTGGAATGTTAGGAAATATTTCACTTCATTAAAATTGTAGATATTTCATCCTAAGAACATCATTTAGAAGAATACCATCTCTTTGAAAATAAAGACTAGTACTTAGCAGTGTTTTTATATTTTCTTCTTTTTATATATGCTGAGTCATTATACCATTAGTTTCACAATCACACCTCTTGAGTAAGAAAAAGGAATTAAAATTAATGTTGAATAATTAAAATTGATTAGAAATTATTTTATTTTTCAGGGTACACAAACAAGTGTAGGATCTAGGGCCTTGGAATAAGATTTTGTGAGTAAACTTCTCCGGCGCTATCTAACTCAATGTATGTGTCTAACTAGGGAGTGGAGAAATTTGTTGTATAATTGGTGTCCTTGGGAGGCTCCACTCACACCAGTGTTAAGCACGAGGTTTCCTAAAGTTGGTTGCAGAGATATCCCTCTAATACCTTCCTAGCATCAGAGATAATTTTTGGGTTCTATTTGTATCTGGGGGTTTCTCTAGTACATCTACCTTCTTGAGAGGTGATGCTTTCGATACTTTGGGCTTTGCTACCCTACCCATATGGTGGACTAGACATATGATTGTTCTCCTGAGAATTGGTTATACTATGGTGTCTTTAGTTGCTTGAGCTAGGGATCCACATAGGTTGCTTGCAGGGGTTATTCTGTTGGTACCATGAGTCATATAGGGATCAGATGACACACAAACTTTATGGAGGATTTTCTCTCTGGAGGAATCTGACCGACTGTACTGTGAAGCCTACGAGAGTCCTTATAATTTATTTTGTTACCTCCACTCTATTGTTTGGGAGTCTCGTCCCCTCTTGGGAGATGCATACTTTCTTTAGTTTGGGAGGTCCCTTCAGCCATCATATCTCATTTGTGTGCATTGGCCTTTAGATTTATTTAGGAATGTCTTATTTTTTTATTAGTTGGCCTTAGGATTTTGTATTGCATCATGCGTTCTGAGCCATCATGGAGCAAGACTAGCCTCCCTGCCACTCTCATCATCTTTTGAATCAACCACCACAGTTTGGTCCTATACCAAAGTTTCCTTATCAAAGGAATATAATTAATAAATGTGGTACATATATCTCCACCACCCATATTCACGATCATCATACCAAGAGTATTGATTCAGGTATGAATGTATCTGGAATCCCTTCAACTCCATACTCCACTATGGTTAGTGGAGTCCCCTCAACTTTTCCATTCTCGATTGCTTGGATTTCGGAGAATCCCTCACTTAATACTACCCATCCCATGGCCTCTGCTCAGTCCATGGAGATGAATCCCTTTTTATTCTTGGGTGGTACACCTAATCATATTACTCATTCAATGCCTTGGGACTCTAATCCTTTCTCTTTTGGTATGCTAGATATGACTTCACACTTTTCATCCTCCGTTTCGACATCTAACGTAAATCCTAGTCTTGGGTCTGGGGGTACGACACCTCCTTATACTCCTTTCAATTTTGGTAGGGTTCATATCCCTCAACCACTCCTATGGTAGGAAGTTGGAATCCTCCTTCCTCCAGACCCAATCCTAGCTACAATCCTCTAGGATGGAGTGAACAAATGGGAGGTTCTTTTACTTCTGATATCTTGTCTATCCTTCGTTCTTCTACAATGCCAATTCCTACAAAATATTTTCTCATAGAAAACCTCCCTCTTGTTGATATTATGGTAGTTGCGAGAGGTATTTACCTCCACATGTAACCTCGATGAGAATAGAATATTCCGGGAAGCAAGAAGAAACCCTAAAGAATTGGATATAACCATAGAAGACAAGTCAGATAAATGAAATATTTAACATTAAGTGCTTTAGCCTCTAGAATGAGAATTCGGCCTAGATAGTTCAGGAAAAGTAGTATAAATACAGGAAACCAGATCTCATTTGTCACCTCACCTCTCATAATGGCATAATTTCAGTTGTGTGCAAGTTTGAAGAAGAGTTGCAGTTGCAACTGCTGCAACTGGGAGATTTTGATTTTGACATGGACTTTATCTTGGTTATGTTTCGGACTTTCTTCTTGGCCTTTTGGTTATTCTTTATTGGTACGTTATCCCTGGAGAGAGGTGTGCGACCTTGATTGGCTATTAAGCCTAGGGTTTTCTTTCAGAATAATTCTCTGTCAAGGTTAAGGTGCTCGGGGGTGGATTCGGCCTATGGTTGGGTGACAATATTGCTATATTGTCTATGGTTAAACGAGCACATCCATTACTTTCTAATAGGTTATGGGCCCA
>JASDQU010096546.1:7931-19663 GCA_032191745.1 Picea mariana | reverse complement strand
ACTTGTAGATCTGAACACTCTTAGGCTCGAGACAAGAAATTTTGCTAACACCTACTACAAATTGTAAGAGAATCCCAAAGGAATGGAAATATACTCGGTTCCATAAACTCAACCTTCCTCTACCTAATTCAAAAAATACAAGATGGAACCTCTTTTGAGGAATTCATGCCCATTTTGTGCTGCAATGTCACATATAAAATAATTTCCAAGGTCATAGCGAGACGACTAAAACCCAAATTAAATGAGATGATAGGTGAAGAACAATTTGTCTTTCTGAGGAACAAACAGATTCATGATGCCATGGAGATATCCCAAAAGGTACTCCACTCAATAAAATTCAAGAAGAAAAAAGAAGCCATCCTAAAACTATACTTCTCCAAAGCTTATGACCGAGTCAATTGGACATTCCTCTGGTTGGTCCTCCTACAAATGGGAATGAATTTGCAAACTATTAATTGGATCATGGGGTGTTTAAAAACTGCCTTGTTTGGTGTTCTTATTAATGGGTCCTCGTCATGTTTTTTCAAAGCTTCAAGAGGGCTCAGGCAGGGATGCCCCCTCTCTCCTTTTCTCTTTCTGATCATCATGGAAGCTCTCAATAGGTTGCGAAAGGAAGAAAGAATTAATGAAAGTTTGAGAGGGATCCAGGTTTCAGAAAGCGAAATAGTATCACACCTGCTATTCATGGATGATATATTCTACTACGTAAAAGCATCCCGCAATGATCTTTCTTCCCTCAAAAAGATCATGGAGTTGTTTTGTGTCGCAATAGGTATGGTTATCAATCTGGAAAAATCCTTCTCCATATTTCACAAATGCACTAAAGAAGAAATTGAATCCTTATCCAATTACATTCCTTCCCTTAGAAAACCCTTGGATACAGGTTTCAAGTACCTTGGTTTCTTTCTAAAACCAAACTATTACACAAAAATTGACTAGAGATGACTTATCTGGAAAATTGAAGCTAGGATCATAGTTTGCGTCAACAGGCTCTTGTCTAGGGGCGGTAGACTGACCCTCCTCAAGGCAGTTCTGGAAATTATTCCAATCTATTCAAATTCCATTGCAGTTATTCCTGAATGGTGCTCTCTAATATTAGGAAGCTCAATTTCCAATATCTTTGAGCTGGCCAGAAGGCTAAAGGAGGCATTCATCTAACAAAATGGTCGTCAATCACCAAACCCAAATAACTTGGTGGATGGCATTTAAAGGAAATATTTCCCTTCACTAAATCCATGGTAGGAAGAAATCTATGGAGACTCACTCAAGGAAATTCCCTTTGGGCTTGAGTGATGAATTAAAAATATTTCCCTAATATTTCAATTGTTGATTGGTTCAGAATGCCATTCAAATCCTCCAAAGGGTCTTTAGTTTGGAAGGCTTTGGTCGAAGCCTTCAAAATGGTGGGAGGTTAGACAGTGTGGAATGTGGGCAATGGAAGAAAGGAACCTAGATTTTTATCTAGCAAAGAGAACAAATATGGTTTGTTGTCATTTGAGTCTCACTAACCAACTAATGCCAAGAGATAGATATATAGAATCACAGAGAATAATCTGAGATCCAAAGTAAAATGTTGTTTTTTTTCATTTCTATAAATAATATATGCATCTACAGTTCTAGATAATAAGAATGAGTAGACCTCTTTCCCCATGAATGTGATTATGGTTCTATGTTTTTCCTAAATGAATGTTTATCATTGCATTACTCTAGTGTTTTTCATTTCTAATTTGTGTGTTATATATTGCTACACTTACTTTATAAAGTTCAATATATTGGATAATTGGACCCATTAAGCCCCTGAATATGCTACTACACTTCAAATGACCAAGATTCATGTCAGGACATTTGATGTGTCTCTAAGAGATTCGCTTTGAGCCGATCATCTTTCCAAACATTTTCCATTGTTTGATGAACTCCACTTACCTCTTAGTTCTCATTCCATTATAAGCTAAAACCTTCTTCCACTTCACATATTCTCCTTCCCGCTAGTCTTTACCCTTCTCCAAAGGATTTGTTTATTAGTACCCCTTTATCCATTTTCTCTATTCCCTCGTTACTCTCCTACACCGTAAGACTATTGTAAAAGGAGAGACAAAGAGGTCCAATTCAAAGTTCACACTTAATAATATTCCATGTCAAGGTTCCAACCTTTCATTTTCAAATCAAGTAAGCACCTTGCTCACAAATAAAGAAAACAAAAATCACAAAATATTAGGAATATGAGAAGCCTAAATACATATCACCAAATCCATAAATAATAAGGATTTTATTCTCCTGGTCAATCACTAACCACATTGGGAATCCCAATAAGCTAAATTGGATTAACCCATTCATAAACTCAAACTACATAAAAAGTAGAAAGAATGAGAGGCAAGCAGATTAAAACATTAATAAAGTAGAAAGAATGAGAGGCAAGTAGATTAAAACATTAATCAATATGAACCATGTTCTCATCTCATATCCAAACAACTTGTTCACTTATATTATGTAGAATTTATTCGTCCTTCCACCTCTCATAATTATATGGTTGGTGTCCATTGATTCCACGAAGGAAAAATCATTTTTCCTTGGTATACCCTTTATGGTTAATGGATTATCATAATCACAATATTGATGAGAATGATTTAACCTTTTACTTTCTTGATATCTTTGATTTGAGGTGCTATGTTGGCTGTCATTAACCTTATCAAACTAAGTGACAATTCCCACCCTTTTTCATGTCCAATCATGCAAGGCTCCCACTCTTATTTATTCCACGTTGTGTTATGATTCTTAACTCAAGAAATTGAATAAAAAATATATATTAGAAATTCTCCACACTTATTAATATCAAAACCCTTAAGGTAGAGCAACATATTACAATTGATCTTTTATGGAAGGAATTCACTCATGTTCACTTGCTTATGAAGGTTGGGCAACCTCTCAATGAGCTATGTTCTAAAAACAATAAATTTCACAACCCATGCTTACTACAAGAAAATACATCCAATGCACCTCAAATACAATGATACGCATGTGTATTTATAGTATCTCATGAGTATTCTTAGGGGTCTATGCCAACTACCCCTTATTATTACATTATTTAATTTTAACTACATAATGGACCTATTTATTACCCATCAACTACCATGTGGTCCTATTCCATAATTATGGCCACCTTACATTCATTATCCTCTTGGATACCTCCCTAGGTACCCCATATTATCCTTTGTAAATACATTACATGTTAGCTTAAACACTAGCATCAATATTTAAAACTACTAATATCATTAAGCAACGATTAGAAATATTTAATGTTATATTTAATTTTTATATGAAGAATGCATTTTATGTTGTTACTAAGTGAAAGAAAGAACAAGTATTTATATTTCTATAGCGATGATAAAATCCATATTCTTTTGATAAAAGATACAAACTTGTATTTTTTCTTTCTATACTAGTTGGTAAGGCTCTTTCCTATGTTGAGGGATAGTGCTTTATTCGGGAATGTATATGTTTGATAAGTTATATTTTGTTATTAATTAACTCTCGATGTATGGTTGAGGAAGCATGCATGTGTAGGGGTGTGAAAAATGGGTTTTATATAAATATATGCATAATTATATGTGTTTTTTATAATTTTTTTCTTTATGATGATGTGTTAAATGTTTTTGTTACTTAACCTAGGTGTAATATACAATTTGAAAATCTTTACATTAAAATTCATGGGATATAGATTTTATCTTAAGAGTTACACCAAGCCATTTACTCTAGTGAGATGTGTTATGAGGAAAATCACTCTATGGCATGGGGTAAAACACAACAGATGGAAATCACTGCAGAAATCAACTCTAATCTCAAGCATGCTATATAAACAAACATGCTAACAAGACAATATAAAGAGCCTACATCGTTTGGATGTTTGATGAAGTCCATCGTTGAGCACTCGACTCCTATATAAACAAACATGATAACAAGACATTAATTGGATGAGAAAAGAGTATTTCTATTAAAATATGATCAACAAAAGTGTATGAATGAAAAACTTCTAAGTCAGCACATCTCAGAACTGAGAAACTAAGTCCCTTCCAGCTAGGCCTCCACCACTTCAATCCTCCACCAAAGGAAAACTCATATAAGAGAGACAATGAGGTTCTCCATAAAAGAGGGAGGAGCTTGGGGGCTGAACAATGTGTTCAGAATTGAAAGGACAAAGGGATGCAGACTCAATATGAAGTGAATAATTTCTCCTAGTAACTTTTCTCTCAAAAGTTGAATTCTTCTCCTTCTCCACAGCTTGGATATGGCCCATTTATAGCCTTCAAATGGAACTGAAGGGCCGAGTCAGAGTGTTTCCAGTATATGGAAGGTCAAGGATCATGGATCTCGTGACGTGACATGGAAAACCGACGCCATTTTTAATTTTGGGCACAAAACCCAATGTACGCGGGCTATAATGGTGTAACCTGCATATATGCATGTTGTATAGCTGTTAGGGTGCATATATGTGGAAAAATATTATTTTTAGCTCTAGGAATTATAAAAAGGGACTTCAAGTCTGCATAGGGAAATGGAAAATTCCTTCTGAGCAAGTTGCATGCGGTGAGGCAAATCTTGCTATAACATATGCCCCCTAATATGTGGGGTGAGAGGAGTATCTGCGATGTTCGAAATACATTATAATTCTCAAAAGTGGAGTAATGGAGACCTAGTTGGACGAACTAGTTGCTCATAAGAATATTACAATCCATAATGACTTTGTGCACATGGTTTCCAATTTGAATTACACTACAGATCCATGTGGAAATATACGAAACAGTTGTTCATGGCCATGAATAGGAAATACAAAGGTAGATACATGCCATAGGTTTTCATAGTCATGAACAAGGCCTAATGAAAACCAGTCTCAAAATCAATCTGAAGATGTCAGTATACAATGGACTACAATCCAATCTCCCATGATCACTGAAGTCATATAGGTACTGGTCAAATGATTGATAGTAACAGATCAGGAGGGTTGCGGCTATGAACTGATGTCTTCAAGTCTTTTACACGATCCRCCAAAGGTGCAAGTCAACATCATGTGAATAAAGGAKTTGAGGTCGAACACAATGAGACTTCATTTGATTACCAGTCATTAAGGTATACYGTTAACAAACGYGAGACAACCTATCGATACTGAAAGTAGGTATCAAGGCACCGAGTACATTCTTASAAGTGTGAATAAAGGTGTCGAGGTTGAACACTAGAAGAATCCATCGATTAAGAGACATTGATRTATTCTCAACTGTCGATGGTGAGAGAACCTGCCACTGATGACTGCAASCCTCTAGGTACTCATAGGACTCTAGGCCTCRTATCCAGAATAGATGAGTTGAAGTCGATGGGAARGAGACCCGCTAAAAGGAGAGAATTAAGGCATCTATCATCATTCAACATGAGGTACACAAAAATATCTTGATGATTTGGAGGAACTCGGACGAAGAACATGTTCACGAACCAATGACCCTGTGTGTCTCTCGCATGCACTAGATGCAAGTAGTGCACGAAAAAGGCCCTCTGAATAACAACCAATAATGAAAAATTGTCAACAAAGGTGAGGAAACCACCAATAAGGATAATGGAATCCAAGACATTGCACGAATCCCAATGTGTGAATATATTTATTACCGTCGAACATAAAGGAAACCCCCCAATCAGTGACCAATGAGGAGATGTCATTTGTTGGGTTCAAGGTTACCTACCCATAATGAAATTAGGACCACGGTGCACAGTAGGACCACAACTTAATGTAACTCTGAGACACACTGAGGGTATGGCTGACATGCAAAGTCAAGAGTTCTAAGAAATGGATGACATAGGCTTATAGACATCCTTTGAACAAGAGCATGAGACATATGGAGGACTCTGGAAACATAAACTCAATGATGAAACTTTGTGATGCAGGAGGCACTAATCAAAATATCCATAGAGACTGGAAGAGTGACCAGTCGGAGGAGTAAACTCTAAGTAACTAGCTCAACATCCTAGGGTCATGCTAAACCCAAAATTTGGATGACAAATGGACTAAAAATTTTGTGCTATGTTCAAAGGTGACACGACTGTTGCCAACATGAGATAATATTATTTTCCCGCACATATTTTTTTTGTTTTTTCATAGAAAAATGAATGCTATGATATAGAGGAGGAAACAAGTGTCACGAGCAAGAAACTAGCTCCAACAATGGAACATTCCTATGCTCAATGCAAAGAGGTGCATGCAGGATATGGAGACAAGGCTCTGCTTGGCTGATGATGCGAACTGCTGAGATAATAGGCTTAAAATTTGAAAGTGGGAACCAACAATAGGCTCAATACTATAAGAAAGAGAATGATATGCAATTACAACTCGAATCCAAAGAATTACATTTTTTCGTCAATTTAGTCCCCTAGGCTCAAAAAAGTATAAAGCAATACCCATGAGAACTATTCTAGCCACTAGTGACTAGAGTATTGCTTTTTCGAAATTAGTCTACTTAGTATGAAAAAGGGTTAAACTTACACCAAATAGATATCCTTTCAAATCCAATTAACGAGTGTGAAAGAGACAAGTTCACTCAACAATCTTTTCTCTTTTTGAGAGAGTCGGAGAAGAGCTTAAAAAAGACTTGGGAATGATGTTGTAAGCAGCATATCATGGGGGAGGCCAGGGATCCCGTGCAAGACTTTTGTCGAAAGTCAACAACTCACAGATAGTTGACACAAGCTTGGGAAAACCCAAAAATTTCCAAGCCGAGGAGGATAAAATACTTGCAGAGGAGACTTTATCTACAATATATCGAAGAATGCCCCTTACGTGGAAGGGTATAGAATAAGGAATTTGAGGCTCTACAAGATCATTCCAATCAAAGGAAACCATCCTAGGACTTGCAGGGAGCATACTTGAAGAGAGTGGAATTCTCCCTTGTGCAGAAGGTAGAGAACTAGAAATGATAAGGACATGGTCGAAAGATGCATCACCCTCTAAAAGAAGAGTGGGATTGACCGAAGATTGCATCAACAATGTCACTTCCTTATACTTGCCACTCTCTAAGAGAAGAGTGGGATCGGTCAAAGATTACATCGACACGACCAATTTTTCAACCGTTGGTTGAAAAATATGTGAGACAACATGGTCAATATATGTATCACTTCCCAAAACAGGAGTGATGTTAGCCGAAGATTGCATCGAAACGACTGTTGGTTGAACATGATGTGAGACAACATGGTCAATAGAAACATCACCCCCAAAAAGAAGAGTAAGATCAGTCGAAGATTTCATCGGCATGACTGTTGTATAAACCAAATAAGGATTAGAATGTTGGGAAACCAAATATGACTCAGAACTTGAAGGGCCCCCAGGAAAGGACCACGCTTCTTGTACCACAACAGTAGTAGGGAACAAACGAGTAAGGTGGTCTCCTTTGCAAATTCTACAAAGGAAATTGGGCTTACGTCTTATATGTCGAGGCTTTCTCAATTGTATGAATGCCCTCGACATGACTTGTAGTGGCCGGTGAAATGCTCCCAGCATGACTTGCAGAGGCTAGTAGCAGATCTTCAACATGACTTGCAAAGGTTGGTGAAGAGCCTTCAACATGACTAGCAGAGGTTGATGATGAACCCCCAACATGACTAGCAGAGGTTGGTGATGAATCCCCAACATGACTAGAATAGGTTGGTGATGTATGTGCAGTGTGACTAACAATGACTAAATTTGTGCCCCCAACATGACTTGCAACAAGTGGTTGCTGGTCTTCAACATGACTTGCATAGGTTTTCGACCTGAATCCAACATGACTAGAAGAGGTTGGTGATATAATGTCAGTATGACTTGCAGTGACTGGACTAGTGGCGACGGTTGGTTGCGACATTTGAGACCAAGGTTCCGGGAAAGAGTAGTTTTGAGAAATTACAAGCCAGGAAGGGTTTTGGTACACACCATGGCCCTTTCCAGCAGGATAGTATCCTCCTCAATACTGATTCATAACGGGTTGCAAGGGCATCGTCACCGAGGAAGCGGCTTGCGAAGAGAAAGTGACATGACAAGGGTTACTTAGGTGAGGATATATGTTTCCCCCAGATGAAGAAACTTCGTGAAGGGGGTTTCCCATACTATAAAACTGACTTCCCCCGGATGAAACACCAGATGACAGATGAAGGTCTTCCATGGGAAAAGTGTTCGTAGGAATTGGCATAGAGAAAGGAGGATATATGGACATGATGTAATAAGTAGAATGACCACCCATTTCAACACTTTCTCCTAGAAAAGTGAAGCTAGGATTGGATCCATAGAAAGGAATATTCCAACCTCCTACTGTAAGAGTTGGTTGAGGGATATGACTCCCACCAAACGAAAAAGGAGAATAAGGAGGCATCATGCCTCCAAGCCCAAAACTAGGATTCACATAAGGTGACGAGAAAGAGGATGGAAAGTGTGAAGACATGTTTGGCATACAAAGACAAAAATGATTAGAGACCCAAGGTATTGGCTRAGTATAATGGTTCGACGTACCACTCRGAAATACAAAAGGATTTGTCCCCATGGAATGAGAAAATACCATGGGTTGGGTAGTGCTAACTGAGGGAGTCACGGGGGCTCCACTAACCATAGAAATGAAAACTCATGACACGATACAAAATATTAAGGCCAACTAATAATCAAAGATCACACCAAAGTAAAGAAAAAARGMCAATGTACACAAAGAGGATATAGTGGTTGAAAAGGGGACTCCCTCACTAGAGTAGGTATGTATCGCCCAAGAGGGGCCTGAGACTCCCTTCAAAATATCAAAGGTATCAGAATCAATTATAAGGGCCCTCCTAGGCTTAACAGTGTATTCATTCAAATCCCCCTGGAGAGGTAATACTCTATAAAGGCTATGTGTTATCTGACCCTTATCTGAATCACGGTACCTGTAGAATAACCCATGTAAGTAACCTATGTGGATACCTATGTCAAGTAGCTAAAGCCACCCTGATATAACCAATTCACAAGTGAACAGTCGTAATTTAGGTCCACCGTATCAGCAGGGTAACAAAGCCCGAAATCTTGAAAGCACCACCTCTCAAGGAGGTAAAGGTACTAGTAAGACCCCCAAATACRAATAGATCCCCAGAAATATCTCTAACGCTAAGAAGGTATTAGAGGGCTATCTTTGCAATCAACTTCGTGCGACCTCRTTCTTAACTCCGGTGTGAGCAGAGTCTCCTGACATCACCAATTATACAATGGATTTCACCACTCCCTTAGTCAGACACATATGTTAAGTTTAATATCCTTGTAGAAGTTTACTTACAAAATCTTATTCCAAGGCTCTATATCTTGAGCTAGTTTGTGCACCCTGAAAAATAAAATTGTTTCTAATCAATTTTAAATTTATCAGCATTACTTTTAGTGGATTTGTTTACTCAAAAGATGTGGTCATGAAACTGATGATGTTATGACTCAGCAAGTAAAACAAATGAATATGAATATAATGCAAACTCCTAATTTCAATTCTCAAAAAATGATAATCTTTTCAAAATGAAAATTTCAATTTAATTATGTGATTTCAAATAAGATGCAATATTTCCATATTTGTATAAAGATCAATAATAAGAACTCAATTAAACAAATTCCATAATGCAAAATGTATATTGTTTTTGTATTTTCAATATAAAGAAATGAAAATGCAAGGACTAAACCACAACTTGATATATATAACCTACTGTAAGCAAAAATAGACAAACCAAGCAGGATATCAAGAAGCAAACCCCAGCTCAAGATACAAGGACAACCAATGAAAAAGATGATGATAAATAAAACATTTCCCGAAAATTCAACCAAAGAAAGGTTTCCTATCACTCTGCAGGCACTCAACAATTACGAAAGAGACCTAAGAAGACTCAACAATCATCAAAACTCACCCAACAAACACCAAACTCTGCAATCAAGCAAAAAATGATGATGTACGCGACTGTCTAGGAAAAAACTGTGTATGTATGCACCCTATAGAACGACAACTCGCGTATGTACGCGTCTGTCAAGGGAAAAACCGTGTATGTGTATTAAAAAACTGTCAGGTTAAGGATAAGGCCGAGAAACTCGGATTCAAAATGAAAAAAGGATGTCAAGTAATCGGGCGACAAGGACACTCAATATAACAGAGAGAAATCTAAGGAGAAAAACACTCCAAACCCCGAAAAGAAGATTTTATCCCTAGTATGGTCATCAATTCTGTTATGAGGAAAATCATTCTATGGCATGGGGTAAACCACAACAAACGGAAATGACTATAGAAATCAACTCTAATCTCAAGTATGCTATATAAACAAACATGTTAACAAGACAAGATAAAGAGCACTACCTAATTCGGATGTTCGATGAAGTTCATCATTGAGCACTTGACTCAAATCTATACACCTACAACTTGTATTCAACAACCAAGATACACAAACATATGGTATTAATATATAAAGTTATCACATATAATAACATAATCCCTCAATATTCATAACAAATATGCCCATGGAATAACAATTCAAATATTTGCAAGACATTAATTGGACGGGAAAATAAAATTTCTATTAAAATATGATCAACATAAGTGTATGAATGACAAAATTTTGTGTCGGCACGTCTCAGAACCGAGAAACTAAGTCCCTTCTAGCTAGGCCTCCACCACTTCAATCCTCCACCAAAGGCAAGCTCATATAAGAGAGACAATGAGGTTCTCCATCAAATAGGGAAGAGCTTGGGGGCTAAACAATGTGTTCAGACTTTAAAGGAAAAAGGGATGCAGACTCAATATGAAGTGAATAATTTATCCAGAGTAAATTTGCTCTCAAAAGTTGAATTCTTCTCCTTCTCCACAACTTGGATATGGCCCATTTATAGACTTCAAATGGAACTGAAGGGCCAAGTCAGAGTGTTTCCAGTATATGGAAGGTCAAGGATTATGGATCTCGTGACGTGACATGGAAACCTGACACCATTTTTAATTTTGGGCACAAAACCCAATGTATGCGGGATGTAATGGTGCAACCTGCATATACACATGTTGTATAGCTGTTAGGGTGTGTATATGTGGAAAAATATTATTTTTAGCTCTGGGAATTGTAAAAAGGGACTTCAAGTCTTCATAGGAAAATGGAAAAGGCCTTCTGAGAAAGTTGCATGGGGTGAGGAAAATGTAAGGTAGCTAGAGAGGTAGTGGGGGGGGCAGAGGGCCCATTACCAGTGTCCATCCTGCATATTCTACAGTGATATTATTCCTTCCAGATTCTTCTACAACCATTTTTCACTATGTGGATGGATCTTCTTATTTGGATCCACATGACAGGTGTCAGTCTTTGGAGCATCATTTTCAGTTGGTTATTGGGTGTCGATATCTTCCATGTGGGGTTCACATGAGCAATTGGACATGGGACCCTGGTTTACAATGGCGATTGGAATACTTCAGCATGGTGGCTTCCATTTCTCAATGGTACCATGGTTCTCTAGTCTACTTCAGAATTGTGGTCCACACTTATCCATGGGACCCTGATATATGGTTGTACATCAAGCGTTGAGGACAACGCTTTCATAAGGGGGATGGAATGTAATGTAGCTAGAGAGGTAGTGGGGGCAGAGGGCCCATAGTGATAATAGTGGAGGCCATTCAATGTAAGGTGGACTAGGTCCACTATATTATTAAATAAGGTCCACTATGGTAGTTAGATTTAATAAATGGGTAGTTAGATATAATAAATGT
>JASDQU010096545.1:0-21647 GCA_032191745.1 Picea mariana | reverse complement strand
AGAAGGAGCATTATTCTCTCTATAGATGTTAGGATTGGTCCTTCTAGTAGCCATAGCCATATTTTTACTTTCAACATTTCTTGCCACCCTAAATGCATTCTCCAATGATTTGGGTTCCCAAAGGAGAACCTCATGTTGAATGTTATCTCTTAAAATTCCTATGAATACATCATTCAAGTGCTCATCTGGAATATATGTTACCTTTATATTCAATCTTTGGAAGTTCTCAATGTGCTCTGTAACTGAACCCTTTTGCTTGAGATTTAACAATTGGCTAAAGAAGGTATTTCTCCTTGTGTCCTCATAGTGTGCTATCATTTATTCCGTGAAAATTGTCCAAGTGACAAGTGATTTACGAGAACAAAGCCATCTATACCATACAAATTGATTGGGTTCTAAATATAAAGAAGACATTCATACCTTTTGTGTATGTGGAACATTATGTAGATCAAATAATTGCTCCATCTGAAGTATCCATGTGATAGGGTCCTTGCCATCAAAATTCCGCATATCGATCTTAGGAACATGGTTGGTATTCAACCCAAAGTTAGAGTTTCTTCATTCTTGATTCACCTTCCTTGTGTCCTCATCATGAATTTCATGGGATACATTTTCACTTTCAGGTGTCCTCTCTATTACGAAATTTTTCAATCCTTCCATGATCTCCTCTTTTAAACCATCCATCTTAGTATTTATTGCCTCCAACTTAGCTTCCATCTCTTGTAGTTCATATTTTTTTATTGTCTTATTTTGTAAATCATTTATTTCCCTACACATTTCTTCACCTTCATCAAGAGTCCAATTAGGATTTTCTGGAGACTTATTTGGTGTAGAAGTTCCCTTTTTGGGTGGCATGTTGGCCAAGTATCACTTTTGAACCTTGATTTTGAGGTGGTTTTGCTAGACAATCTTTATTCTACTATATCTCCAAAGTTTCGTCCCTTCTATGTATGAAACTTTCTTTTTTGTAGTTCTCTTATATTTTTTCTCTGCAATGCCACAGGTCTGATCAAAATTGGATGTGCCAAGTGGAATTTACAGTAACTTCCCCACAACTTGCTGATTTTTGGCATTTCTAGGAGATGTCACTTGTATAGCGTGCCCGATACAAAATAAATGATATAAAATTCTAAAACTCGTACCAGAAATACTACAGACTGTCCACTATCCAATGTAACTAGTCTCACTCAATTTGGATACTCTAGGAAGAATTTATGATTGTTTTACCTGGAACACCTTCTTGAGACTAGTCAATAGGACTAGTTAGATACCCTATTATCTACAAATTTAAGATGACCTAGAAGATGAATTTTTTACCACAGATACCTTACTAAGTTTTGTGAATAGCCTCTATATTTCAGGGTCTGCAACGTTACAGAAAATCTTTTATAGCGAAAATTCCGCAATGACTCAATTCAGGATGATTCCAGAACCTTATCTTGCACAGGTTTTATCTCCGAAAGTATAAGCCCTCAGGAGATAAATTTTGACCCAACGTACCTTGATCCATCTACTAAATATCCTCAAAGTTGTTCCTTCTGAAACATTGTATAAAAAAAGTTATAGAGAAAATTCCAAGGTGTCTCAGATGTAGCAGTGAAACCCCAAGACCTTGAGCTCTGATACCATATGTTAAGAACCAAATATCAATATAGCATAGAAAAACCTCAGAATAAGTACTCAACGCCTTGAAAAAGAGAGAAACTCAGATAATAAGCCTCTTCGATGGGGAAACCTCCTTATTCCCACATAAATGTACAATTACAAGATGAGTCCAAATGAAAATGTCTCCTTGGTATATATAGGAGACTAGGAGGTATAATTACAACTAATGGCCTAAAGACGACATAAATAAAATAACATTACTAATATAATATTCCCTAATTAAGGGGTAATGAGCCACTATTTAGGGCTCAACTTTTTTTGCTTCTTTCCAAATGTATTTAACTTTATTCACCCTCACGAATGGGTCTTTCCCTCAACGATTCTCATCAAACTTCCTCTACGATGGCATGGAAGATACTCAATGAAATTCATGGAATGGACCTACGTTTTTTCATGGGTCTTCCTCAACGAATTTCATTTACTTACTCTACGATTTTACTGGGGATTTTACTTAGCTTTTTGTTAGAGATATTACTTAAAATAGTATATTTGGTTTGGTTTGTTAGAGATTGTTGAGATATTCTCTCAACAACAATCCTCAAAATTAGAATAATTTATATCTAAGAACTATCTTGTTAATGTATTATTTTGAGAATTACATAATGAAAAAGTGTGAAGTTTTGTGTGTAATTGTGTGTCATGTCTCCTCCAAAATTTATCACTTTTTGCACCAATATTGCCCTACGTTTCCCTTAAATTCCCTCAACGAATTCTTAAGACCAATTTTCTAGTTTGTTGGGACTGTTACTCAGCGTTTTCATAAAACTCCCTCGGTGTTTGCATAGGATATTACCCTAGGATCGTCATACTCGAGGGTCACTTCCCTGAACTCTCCCTTGGAGCCTCATACATGGGCGTTGCTTTGTGAATGATATCATTATACCTGTTTCCCCCTTTTAATCTCAGCTACCTTAAATCTTTATCTCTTTTCATCTTAACTAATTGTTATGGGGATGAACCTCGATCCATTCATAATGTACTGGTAATTAGTTGGGATCTTACTTTTGTTCATTTAATTGAAAAAGGGTGGTTTTTCTTCCAGATTATTTCTCCTTGAGTTTATTAGTGGTTTTTTTTGTCATTGTCCTCAGATGGATTCATGTGGTTCCTTGTAATGACACCCTTTTATTAATTCTCCCTGAGTAGCCCTAGCATCTCCTGATTACCCTTTTAAAGTAAGGAAGTGTTAAATAACATGATTTTGTTAATAGCTCTCTTACCTTATCCTCCTTGCCATGTTAATTTTCCAATAATCAATTTGCTTCTCTTATAATTTTGTGTTTTAAGAATCTGCATAAAATTTAGATTGTGTTATGAGATTTACCTTAGAGATGAGTTCGACCATTTCTTTTACTTTAATTTAAAATGTGTGATCATGCATCACCAATCTCAATTCTTGGTTTAAGTTTCATCCATGCTACCTAAGATTATAATTTATCTTAGTTCATTAAACCAGAATATATAAGTAATCCATGAAGGTTCTATAATGCTTACACATGGTTGGCCTCCTTATAGTTTCATGGTTGATTAATTGATTAGATTACTCAGGCACCTTGAAATTATGTTGATGTATAATTTATTTAAGTAATTATATTACTCGCGCACCGTGAAATTAATGTCGATGTATGTTTGATTAATTGACTAGATTACTCATGCACCTTGAATTTAATGTTAAAGTATGACTGATTAATTGATTAGATTAATGACGCACCTTGAATTTAATGTTGACGTATGATTTATCAATTGATTAGATTACTCGTGCGCCTTGAATATATGTTGATGTATCATTTATTTAAGTAATTAGATTACTCATGCACCGTGAATTTAATGTCGATGTATGTTTGATTAATTGATTATATTACTTGTGCGCCTTGAATTTAATGTTGATGTATGATTGATTAATTGATTAGATTACTTGTGCACCTTGAAAATAAAGTTGATGATTACTCTTGCGCCATGAAGACAATGTTGATGGATGATGAATTTAGTAACTAGATTACTCTTGCACCATTAAACCCTGTTGGCCTTGATTGAATTAGTAATTAGATTTCGCTTGCGCCATGTAATAATGTTGATGTATGATTGATAAACTAGACTGAAGTTATGAGTTGTGATTGGATTAGTGGGATGTTGAAACCTCCTTGTTCCTTAGAACAGTCGCCATCCCTGAGACCTTAAGTGGTCAAAATCAATCGGATGAATTCGGGGCTTAAGCGTTGCTTATGTGTCTTAGAGGTCCTAACCATGCAGGACAGGATGGGTGGGTAGTTCTTTATTATTCAGTTCCATGATTGATAGATATTGTAAATTTCTATGTTAATTGTGATATGTTTAACTACATCGCTATTTATGTTCGTTTATGATCTTGTGTCACCACTATGAATTGGCTTGTGTTGTTATTGATTATGATGGTGTCACCTGCAATGATATTGATTTATGTTATGATGTTTTAAATCTATTCTAACAAGAAAAAAAATGTATTTACCTATTGTACATCATTATTCGTTGACGTAACGGAGGGGACATTACACTTAACCAATAGGAAAATATAATATATGAACATATATACATCAATTGAATAACATAATATTATTTAATAGTCTACTTTTATACAATAATTTAAAATAAAACATAATTTTGACAACATATTTTATAAAATATCAATCCACACTCATTGATTATTCTTTGGTTTTCTGCCTTTATGAACATCCTTAGGGAGACCTTGTTCTTCCCTTTTCTTTTACTCAGGAGTGTTTTTTAAGAAGGGGCAATTAATCAATTACTCATCCCCAATGGTAAGGTCCATAATAGCCTCAACCATTATCAATGTATCAACCACTCTTTCCATATCTTCATCTTTAACATTTATAACTTCTACAAATTGACAATTTGGTCTTACATTAGGGTCCCCCTTCCCTAACTACTATTTATAAAACCTACAATATTTTTGTGTGTGTATGCACATCCATATATATACATAGTATGACATATATTAATTTCTTTTCCACTTTCCAATTGGATATGTTGTGTATACATATTCAAATTTAGACCATATGTTGACATGCTAGGCTTATATTCTGCAAGCCTTCTCCATTCACCACTTAATTTGGTTCGGGGGTATAAAATCCTAACCAAACAGCATAATGGAGTTCCATAAGCTCCCAAAAGTCTATTTTCCAAAGGCCCACGTGACTACACTACCCAAAAACTCTCAACATAGTGTTCTTGAAAATCAACCTCCTCTTCAGAACTTGCATTATGCCTCATTGAGCAAAACACTAGTGCCGAAGATACTCCAGCAAACATTTTTCCATTCGACGAAATGATAGTGTAGGGGGCCCACTAGCTGAAGCCCAGTGCTTCGAATCCAATGCAACTGGCGGTTCTCCCATCTAAGTCCCAGTTTGAGTTTTATCGTGAGTTGTAACTCTCCCCCTCAAGCCATTCAGCGACATGTGACAAATTTAGTCTGGGGGAATAAAATTCAAACCGAATAGCATAATGGAGTTTCATAAGCTCCCACAAGTCTATTTGGCCAAGACCCATGTGACTAAACTACCCAAAAATTCCTGACACAATGTTCTTGAAAATCGACTTCCTCTTCAGAAATTGCATTATGCCTCATTGAGTAAAACCCTAGTGTCAGAGATACTCCAACAAACGGTTTTTCGGTTGAAGGAATGATAGAAAAGGGGCCCCACTAGATGAAACTCAGTGCTACATATCCAATTCAATTGACGGTTCATCCATCCGAGTCTCGATTTGAGTTTTATCATGAGTTGGAACTCGCCTCCTCAAGCCATTCAGGGACATGTGGCCAATTTGGTCTAGGGGCATAAAATCCAAACCAAGAAGCATAATAGAGTTTCGTAATCTCCCACAAGTCTTTTTGGCCAAGGCCCACGTGAATACACTACCCACAAACACCTGACACAGTGTTCTTGAAAATTGACCTCCTCTTTAGAACTTTCACTATGCCTCATTGAGAAAAACACTAGTGCCAAAGATACTCCAACAAATGGTTTTCTCGTTGATGGAATGATAGTGGAGGGGCCCTATTAGCTAAAATCCAGTGCTACGAATCTAATGCAACTAACGATTCATCTATATGATTCCCACTTTGAGTTTTATCACGAGTTGCAACTCGACTCCTCAAGCCATTAAGGGACATGCGGGCAATTTGGTCCAGGGGAATAAAATCCTAACCGAGCAGCATAACAAAGTTTCGTAAGCTCCCACAAGTTTGTTTTTCCAAGGACCATATGAATACACTACCCAAAAAATCCTAACACAATGTTCTTGAAAATTGACCTCCTCTTCAGAAATTGCATTATGTCTCATTGAGAAAAACCCTAGTGTCAGAGATACTCCAACAAATGGTTTTTCGGTCGACAGAATGATAGCGGAGGGGCCCCACTAGATGAAACCCAATGCTTCAGATCCATGCAATTGACGATTCATCCATCTAAGTCCCAGTTTGAGTTTTTTCGCGATTTGCAACTCGCCTCCTCAAGCCATTCAAGGACATGTGGCCAATTTGGTTCAGGGGCATATGGAAAGGCATGGCATGGAAATGAATGGTATGGTAAGGCATGCCATGGAAAGGAATGGTATGGAAAGGCATGGTATGGCATGGAAAGGCAAAGCATGGAAATACATGGTATAGAAAGGAAATGCATGGTATGGCAAGGCATGGTATGGAAAGGCATGGTATGGGATGGCAAGGCAAGGCATGGCATGTAAAGGCATACCATACCATAGCATGGAAAGGCAAGGAAAGGCAAGGCAAGGCAAACCATACCATACCATACCATAGCATGGCAAGGCAAAGAATACCATAACATACCATGCCAAGGATACCATACCATGGCATGGAAAGGGAAGGCATACCATACCATACCTTACCATGCCAAGGCATGAAAAGGTAAGGAATGGCATGGAAAGGGAAGGAAATGCATGACATGACAAGGCATGGCATGTCATGTCATGGAAAGGTAAGGAGAGGCATGAAATGGAAAGGCATGGTATGGAAAGACATGGCATGGAAAGGAAATGCATGGTATGGAAAGGCATGACATGACAAGGCATGGTATGGAAAGGCATGGTATGGCATGGAAAGTTAAGGCATGGAAAGGCATGGCATGAAAATGCATGGTATGGAAAGACAAGGCACGACAAGTGAATTCAAGGCATGGCATTGCAAGGCATGGTATGGAAATACACGGCATGGAAAGGCATACCATATCATACCATACCATAGCATGAAAAGGAAAGGCATACCATACCATACCATGGCATGACATGGAAAGGCAAGGAATACCATACCATACCATACCATGGCATGGAAATGCAAGGAATACCATATCGTACCATACCATACCATGCCAAGGATACCATACCATAGCATGACAAGGAAGGGCATACCATTCCATACCATACCATACCATACCATGGCATGACAAGGAATACCATACAATACCATACCATGCCAAGGCTACCATAGCATACCATACCATACCAAGGCAAGGCATACCATACCATACCAAGGCAACACAAGGCATACCATACCATGGCATGGCATGGCATGGCATAGAAAGGAAAGGAAATGCAAGGCATGGCATGGCAAGGCATGCAAAGGAAAGGCATGGCATGGAAAGGCAACATAAGGCAAGTTGTGTCATGGCATGGAAGGGCAGGGAAAGGCATGGTATGGAAAGGCATGGAATGGAACGGAAATGCATGGTATGGAAAGGCATGGAATGGAAAGGCGTGGCATGGAAATGCATGGTATGGCATGGAAAGGCATGGCATGTCAAGGCATGGTATGGAAAGAGAATGCATGGAAAGTGAATTCAAGGCATGGCATTGCAAGGCATGGTATGGAAAAGCATGGCATGGAAAGGAATACCATACCATAACAAGGAATGGCATATCAAGTAAAGGCATGGCAAGGCAAATAATGCAAAGGAAAGCCATGGCATGGAATGGCATGGAAAGGAAAGGCAATGCATGGCATGGAAAGTCAAGGAAATGCAAGGCATGGCATGGAAAGACATGCAAAGGAAAGGTATGGCAAGGCATGCCATGGAAAGGAAAGGAATGGAAAGGAAATGCATGGAAAGGCAAGGCATGGCATGGCATGGAAAGGAAAGGAAATCCATGGAATGACAAGGCATGATATTGCATGGAATGGCAAGAAAAGACAAGGCATGACAAGGAAAGGCATGGAAATGAAAGGAAAGGCATGGCATAGTAAGGAAAGGAATGGAAAGGAAAGGCATAGAAACACAAGACTTACCTTCAAATTCCATCCTTTTTATCTTGATTTATACGGTTTAATGGTCATGTTTCTCCCTTGGAATACACCTTGACACCTTTTATTACATTTATGTCATAATTTTCAGCCCTTTAGGGCTTCATGTCTTGAATATTCTAGGGTTGTTATGTGCCATGGAAATGATTTCTTGAATATTCTAGGGTTATTATGTTCCATGGAAATGATGTCTTGAATATTGTATGGATAATACCTCCTCGGGGCATAAGGACCTAATGGAGCAGCATTTTTGAGTTATTTGAGATGTTGCAAGCTTGTTTAGGCATGGAATAAGTGACCACTTTGTCCATCCACTCTCGAGGCATGGTTTCATAAACATGAACATGATTTCTTTGGAAGGATTGACATTTGGATGTGGTCTAGTTGAATAAGATTCTAGAGCATCTTCATAACTACCTATAGACTAGTTAATTCTCAAAGGACCGTTGAAGCATATTACAATGCCAAAATGTCGTAGAAAAATATTCATTTTTGAAATATAAGAGAAGAAAATATATAAACAAGTTAACTCTCAAAGGATATTTTAGGAAAGCTTAATCATATATAACAAAAAATGGATAGGGTTGGCACTTACGGTTATGTAATAGAATTTACAGTTGATAGTTAAAATGTATAACAATTTTTTTTATGATCTTTACTAACATTTATTGGAATTGTTGCATGTTTTACATCATTGGAATGGCATCTTATATTTAAATTACTTGAAATTTTATTATGGTATGTGCACTTTGATATGATTTAATATGATTATGGTTTCATTTCATATGTTGTAATATTAGAAATATAACACAAAAATTAATTATTGCATGAAATAAATAATAAATTTTCATTTTGATCTTTTTTTTTGCAAAACACGGGTCTTCCAGAAGATCTAGTTGATCCTCATGAGATATATATAGATTATAATGGGTGTGATACAAAAATCGAAGATGATGATGATGAGGAAGATGCATCAGACACTGAGGTAGGTGACAATGATGATCACATTGATGTTGATCATGATAGTGATGATGATGATGATGAGCCAGTTGTTGGTAGTAGCCAGTGACATTGATCATGATAGTGATAATGATGATGAGCCAGTTGTTGGTAGTATCTAGTGACATTGATCATATAGAATCCATCATGGATCATTGTTGATATATCGTTATGATGCCTCTTTTCATGTTTACTATCATATGTATCATTTTCTCCTGCAATACCATATAATTGAGTTGTATCATTTTGAATTATATCATTTGGACATGTATCATCTTGACTTGTATATATCATTTTGACATGTATCATTTTGAGTTACATCATTTATCATTTTGACTTATAGCATTTGGACATGTATCATTTTGACTTATGTCCACTGTTGGCCATGTATCATTTTAACATGTTATTGATCTACTGGCATATTTGACTTTCACTTGTTTTAGTTATATATGATGATGATATTATCAATATTGATTTGTTAATATATCACTAGTACATATGGGGTCAAAATGCGATGAAATATTTCCACGTAATTCGTGGAAAAATGCATTAAAATTTTGGCTTTCTTTTAATTTTTTTTTGGCCCCGACGTTCGTTGATATAGCGACAGATTTAGAAAACCGTCTCTATATCCACGAATATTCTTCGCTATAGCGACACTTGAGCCACACGTGTGAACCACATGTGCAATGCAATGGGTATTGAATTTTTTCGGGGTCAACTTGTTTATTTTCATCGCTATATCGACGAGCATTGATCTATAAATACATGTCTTTAAAAAAAAAATCGAAAAATTTATTATGGTTGCGACAATTTTTCTGGTGATTATTTGAGCTATGTTTTTTCTTTCACGTACTGGTTTAACACATCCAATTCTCGATCTACATAGATTGGATTTTAGATTTGCAAGGTTAGTATTTTTAATTTTTCTGTCTCTTTTAATATAAAGCTATGTTAAGAAATTTTAATTTCAATTTTTTTTAACATGAGTTTTTTAACCAAATTTAATGTTTTTTATATTTTTTTTGAAATTTAGCATTGCTACATATATTTCGTGTGATTGAACGTCGAAGTATATGAATTTTTTAATTAATTTACTTTTCAATGTTTGAACAAAATTAATTAATTTTTTAATAATTTTTTCAAAACTTAGCATTGAAACATATATTTCCTATGATTGGACCTCGAAGTATATGAAATTTTAATTTTAAATTTTTTCAATGTTTTAACAAAATTTAATTATTTAAATATTTAATTGGTTCTTATAGATAATTACCATGTCAAATAAATATAATATGAATGAAAATTCAAGGAGGCTTGCTCAATTTAGAGCGGCATTGGAGGCGAAGGGCGACAAAAAATATTATTTCCCTTGTAACAATTGCAGGGGCTTGCAAGTATTCTTTGTAATAGTGATCATGTCATGTATTTGTCAAATGTTTTTTCGTTTTAATATATGTTCTATACACGCTAATTTTAATACATTGTTTGTAAATATAAAGACAATTCCCCCAAAATGTCGACCGCCAGAGAGTTATTTTCCAAGCAGTAGCATAAATACTACATTAAAAGGTGAGGAACACGGAGATCAGAATATTGAAGATTGAGTTCTTAACGATGATATGGATGAAGATAACATTGTTGATACAAATCCTGAAGATGAGATACATAGATTGATCCAAGACACATTTTCTCCAATGGATGAGGACAACCAGGACGATATTCATGACGTTGATCCTCTACTCGAGAAGTAACAAAAACCTCTTTATATTCATGATATTCTATATGTATATTGTTTTTGGTGAACTTGAAGGTTTTGAATGATTTATCAAACACCTGTCTCAAGATCCTAAGGTATTTGATGTATTATTTATGTCATGTTGACATGTACATAAAGGTTGACTATTTTCCTATATTGTTATTGTTAATTAATTCGTAAAGTAGGGATGCAATATTTATGATTAATATTGTTTACATTGGCTTATTTTATTGAATGGTGTAGATTGTTAGGTGAATTTCTATTACCACTGTCAAATATTTTACCAGGCACATATCGAAAAATATCTGTGATTGTGAAAGAAATTGGAATGGAGTATCAAGCTATTGATGCATGTACTAATGATCATATCATATAATATATACAATATGCATCAAAAAATGAATTCCCACAATGTCAAATAAGTAGATATCGAACCGATCAAGCAAAAAAAAAGGTGCCTCGCAAAGTTCTTCGTTATATTCCCATAATTCCACATTTCCAATGGTTGTTCAAGGGCCAAAGTATAGCACAATTTATGGATTTCCATACAAAGAACAAAAGTGAAGACAATGTTCTTCGAATGCTTGCAGATGGTTCTGCATTGAAGAACATCGAAGAAAAATGGTCAATTTTTAAAGAAGAACCTCGTAATGTTAGACTTTCATTGAAAACTGATGGTGTCAATCCATTTGGAGAGCTTCATTCTACTTACTCAGTGTGGCCTATTTTTTTTTATAAACAATAACCTTACTCCTTGGATGTCAATAAAGAGAGAGCACACAATGTTGGCAATGATTGTTCCAAGTATTTAATTAACTTGTCTATATTTACTTGAAAGTAGGACATAATATTTCATTTATTTGTTTCGTGCATGATAATTATATCTTTTATGTATAAGGATGTATAACTAAATTTAATTAATGTATGTTGAACCAATTATGTAAGTACCAAATTAAATATATGAATGAACATATTGAGCCTCTTATCGACAAGCTGCTAAAGTTATGGGTTGGCATCACTATGTATGACATATGTAGACTAATATGGAAAAAACAATTTCAATTCCATGGAATACTTGCATGGATAATTCATGATGCTTCTAGGTTAACACATTTTTGTGGTATGTAACTTTCCATTGTGCTTTAATATTATATAATTTTTTTAAAATATCATGCATTTTTTAAAATTGTAATCATAATTTGCTACATTAATTCATATATCTTGCAGGTCTTCAAACAAAGGGTAAATTTGCATGTCCAGTTTGTGGTCCTAGGATAAAATCTCGTTGTTCAAGAAGTTTAGGAAATGAGGTGTTTGATGAGTATAGGAACTTTTTGCCTAAGAACCATAGTTATCGAACCACCGAGAAAGAAAAATTAAATGGTAAAGAATAGAATGGGAAAAAACCACAAAGAATGACACCTCACTTATGGAAGTTGGAATATAATATAAATCGTCAAGGTATGCAAATTATTTATGTATCATATATATATAAATCTTATGATTTTCCTTTTAGTGAATTGTAGTGGAATCGTGTGAGGAAACTATATTGTTTCTTTTACCTTTTGGGATGAGTTGGACCAACTCTATGTTGTGGCCTTTTGTTGGATCCCTAGAACACTCTACATTAAACATAGTGTGATGACAAGTTGGCAAGGGATCTATACATTTAATGTGGGAGCTCTTCCTAGTAGACCAATTAGTATAGTAAACCTTGGGGGAGATCTTAAAATATATCCCTTGTATAATCCACATATATATGTGGGATATCCCCTACCATGAACAATTGTATGGAGATAAATCCTTAAGTCATCATAGAAAAAAATGCAAAATTCACTTGCCATTACCCTTACCTTGGAAAAATAAGAGGAAAATCGTTTGATGTGATATGATATGACCCAAGGTTGGATGTTGTTGAAAATTTAATTGGAGTCTAAGAATGTCATCAAATACTACTTGGATTTTCATATGAAAACTTGAATCTGACCTTCGTTATCCTTCAAAATCCATAGTAGACTAGAACTACTAGAAACGTTGGTTGAAGAAGAAGCCTCCAACAAAACAATTGTTGGGCTTGGAGGCAAGTATTCAGTATGAATATAAAGATCAACAATAGGCTACATAAAATTTATATACACCATGCTTGATTTCATGCTCTATTTATTTTATTTCATATGTAATTAAACCATGATTTTTAAATGAAGTTCACATTTCATGACTTTCAAGTAAATAAGTGTCATCTCTTCCAAAATACTTAGATCGCTAACTTATCATCTCATTTTATTGAGTGTAGGTACCACCAAATAGGTACTTGTCGTATCTATATTCCTCTTGTGGGGATCAATATATACTAGGAGAGGTTGAAAGTGATATCCATTGTACTATATCTAATAGTTCTAGATCAACTAGAGATGAAATGGTAAGGAGAAGATTTCGTAGACGCATGAAATTTTTGATTGTTGAAGGAGGGTCATGTGATTATGATGATGAGAAAATAGGTGACATTGAGTTTCCCTTGATGTATATACATCTAGTTCAATGATGGGTACCTAAGGAGCTACCTCAATTGGACACATATTTCTTCATCAATGGGAGGATGTATCGCATTGCTCCATTATCCTTACATGGATTGGGGCTATTTTCCATGGATGGCATAAAGGTAAAATATGGCACTGTAACTAAATTGATGGATTATGTCGGACCATGATACAAATACAATCATTGGTTGATGTTGGTCCGATATACGTGAAGTATGCAGAGATATAGAGTAGCTGAAAATTGTATACAACTAGTATACAACAATCAAAACAAAGGGGTGACTATGTATATTAATGGAAGGGCAAAAGCTTCTGGAAACATTGCAGGAATTAGAAATAGTACATGACCAGGAACAAAAACTAAGCAACTGAATTGCATATTTGAGGGAATTGAAGGAAATCATATATTCATAAGTGCATCAAAATCAATAGTTACAGGTGAAGAGTTGTTGATCGAATACAATTTGAATTGAATAGATGGAGGGGATGCTACTATGGGGGTAAATATATTATATACCATTTAACTCAACCTTTAATCAATCACTCTTATTATTTATTTATTTTCATTAATTATCTTATATACCATGCCTGGAAGCCTGCACAGCCTGGAGGCAACTCCGATCAGGTAAACTTCGATGTAATAACATTTTATTATTATTATATAATAGTTGTTAATATTCTACCTTTTCCATGCTTATGAGGTCAATATTTCAAGACGATATCATGTTTATTATACTTTTAGGGGATTGGTCATCATGCAACACAACTTGTAGCATCTACGCATGAGGTAAACATCATTGTAATAGTAATTCACTAAAGTTTTTTTTCATTGATGAAATTTATTAAACATGTTTAATTTTGTAGTTTTAAATTTTAATAGGTATTGCTTATTGTGTTGTGGTAGGGTGATTGTGGTCAGAATCCATGACCTAGTGGAGGCAGCTCTGATCAGGTAAACATCTATGTAATAGCGACAATTTTTTTTATATTATATAATATTTTTTAACATTCAATATTTTCCATGATTATGAGCTCAATATTTCCATATGATAACATGCTTATTATATTGTGGTAGGAGCTAGTCCTCGATGTATAATAGAGGATGTAGCTTTTGTGTCTGAGGTAAATGTAAATATGATTACAATATCTATTTTTTTTAATGTTACAATTATTTTCATAAATTTTATTGATTGATTTATTGTGTCAAGGTGACCGTGGAAACTCACCTACAATTATATACGTTCAGGGTGATCATGGAAAGTCACTCGATGTGCCGCATCGGGTAAATGTTAATAGTAACTAAATATGATTACAATAACTAAATTTATTTAATGTAAAAATTAATTTCATTAATTTTATTGATTAATCTATTATGGCAAGGTGACCACGGGAAGACACCTATGGGTAGATCAGTCAAGGGTGACCGTGGCAAGTCACCCACAATGTCGTATCAAGTAAGTGTTAGTGTAATAATAACTAAATTTGATTACAATAACTAAATTTCTTTAATGTTAAAATTAATTTCATTAATTTTATTGATTAACGTATTGTGGCAGGGTGATCGTGGGAAGTCACCTAAGGGTAGATCAGTCTAGGGTGACCGTGGGAAGTCACCTGCAATGCCACATCAAGTGTTGCATCAGGTAAGTGTTAGTGTATAATAGTAACTAAATTTCAATACAATAACTAAATTTATTTAATGTTAAAATTCATTTTCCTTGATTTTATTGTTTGATGTTTGTAGTCCACACTCGATGTGGATGATGAGGTGTTTGAGGAAGAAATATTGTATTCAAAAAAACCAAAGGAAACTGTATGGAAGGCCCTAAAAAGGGAAAACATAGAATTAATTAGTTTGATTAGAAGAATACCCATGATGGAGGAGAACAGTGCAATAATTAATGAGATGAAAGCTCAAATACATTCTTATGGGGTAAGTGGCATCTTTACATAATTTTATCAATTATGACATATATTAATTTATGATTTTTAGTTTTATATTTTTTATATGATCTAATAAAGTCAAGTATTCCTTTTGTAGGAGTTTTTAAAACTTGAGAGTGGAAAACCTACAGGGACCGTTATTGGTAGCAGTGATGCTCCAATGCGGCCACAACGTCAACATAGCATACCAGTGAGGCTTTTTTATTCTCCTTAGGTTGGCCTCGAATCAATTGATGAGGATATTTATTTTGAGCAGCATGATATGCCCGATCAAGGTCATACAGACACTGGGACTCCACATGGTTGGAGATGAACCTAGTGTTGATTGCGAGAAAGCTTAGTCTGGAGAAGAACGGGAACAGTAGATATCACCTTTCCGGTGGATAATTATTGTGTTCCAATAAATATACAAAATATTTCATGTATTTATTAATCAATTGATTGATTTTTACCATTTAATTGAAATGCACATATGTCAAAATTATTTAAATTAATGATCATAATGATTTTACAATAAATAATGTATTCTATAGGAACTTGAGTCACAAGGAAATGGATCTTTTTAGCCCCACCATTTGCACAAGGTGGAATGGCTGGCATAGAAATTTGAAAGATGAATCGATAAGCCATATGGTAAACCTGTTTGGAAATACATTCAACAAAAAAGTGGTCACCCAGTTAGCTGGTGAGAGTTTGAAATATACTAGTGCCCAATATAGGCAAAGATTGGAAGAAAACCTCAAGTATGAGCACCCTCCCATGGTTTCAGAGAAAGAGTGGAAGCAACTATTAGAGGATGCAAAAGAGAATTTGATAAAAAGACAAGGAAAAATACCACAACCTGGTAAATCAAGATACGATACATATCATATTTTTAATGAAATGTGATCAATTTTTTTTTTTTTTTTTGTTTTAAATAACAATTGTGACATCTAACATATTTCAAAATTTTCATAGGTTGTCTGAAACATCCAAAGCAACAAAGGCTAGAGTGGAAAAGAATATGCAACATAAACTGGGCTAGGGTGGCTACAGAAAATTGTGAGCATGAATCGTAGGAATTAAATGATTAATTGTGGGGAATATTTATTTAATAGTAGCGAACAAATAAATGTTTTATTACAAGCAATTTTAATGATGTTATGCATTGCAGGGAAATATATTCAAATATGCTTCCACTGAGGAAGACCTAAAGCGTGGTTTCAAGTTTGGTTTTCAAAGAGTGGTTGAATATCGAAAAATCTCGGGGTAGGCGCCAATCTCCCCAATGATGAAAATGTAGGTAAATAAAATCAATAAGGCCATCATTGTAGTATACTCGTAAAATCTATTCATGATTGATTGTATCACCAATAACTAAATGCTTATGTTTTTTTTAAGCAGTAGTGCAACCAAAGAAGTGAGGGTAACGATACTCATCAACTACTAGTTGATAGTGGGGAGTGCTTGTCACATGATATTGGGGAGAAGACAAGCCATTCAGGTATGTATGCTTTAGAAATAGAAGTATCTATTATTATTATAGATATTTACTTGCTGACGTGTACTTATAAAGTTTCTTCTTTCAATGGAAGAACATGTAGCTCATGAGGGTGAACTGCAAGAGGAACAAACAACACAAGCAATGAACACACCAGTTTTTATGGGTAGACAGATAGGTAAAGAGAAATATTGTAATTTTTATTCGAAATAATGAAATTGTTATTTCAATAATATATTAGCATATCAATATGACCATTTCCGTTGTTGCATTTGATGCCCATTTGCAGTTGCCTCCACGCCCTGCTCATCAAAGTACCATAAGTATGGTACATGAGGGCATGGAAACACAATCAACACAAGGACATGGTGCAAGAAATATATTTCCATATGAGGATGATGATATCCCACTTGTGGGTTTTATGAGAAAAAAACCAAAAAAATAAAATAAAATTGATTGTATAAATTTATGACTTGTATTTTGATTACTATTGTTTTTAATATGAATGAACGTGTTTTATGACTTTCCTCCTTATGCATGAATGTTTATATATTTTGATGAATTTCCTACTTAGGCATTAAATTTTATACATTTTCTATGTAAAATAAATCATTTATTGGCTCTGGGAATTGGGAGTGATGTGAGGGGGGGGGGAGGGGTCATATGAGCTTCCACCTTCACGTGGTTGGCCCTGTTCACTAGAGAATATCATATTCTAGAAATAAAGAGAATCTCATTAAGGTATTCCACTTTAGTATTTCTAGAGTCTTTTACATGTTTAAATGCCTGTTTATTTGCTTATATATTATTTACTCATATAAAAATTTTGTCTTTGATGATTTCTGCAGGTCTTGGCAATGGAAATGCAACTCATGGACAACTCTTATCAAGTTGTATGGGATAATGGACCTAGCGAAAGGACATTGATAAGGTAAGGGTTTTAACATGTTTTTTATATTCTAGTTATCCCATTGGTTTTATTCTATTAGTAAATGATAATTGTGTGCCTATTTTACAGTTGCATGTGCAAAAGAGGGATGAAGGACACGTTGGATGGTTTGTGGCAATATCATGTAGATAATGATCGATTTCCCTAAATAACGGTCTCGATTTTCAATCATTTCTATCGCAAGGTATGTTTTCTATATGTTTTGCAGTGCCCATCAATTGCATTTCCTGCTCCATGTCATGATTTGAAGCTATGATCATCTTCAAATGGTTCAAAAGTAGCATTTAGACCAAATTTAATTACTCAAAATTTCCTTCGGAAAGTCCCCACAATCAATTATAGACTCTTCTAGAGTATTCCTTCTATTGTAGGTAATGATCTCCTTTCTGAACACTTTTCATATGGTGCATTATCTCCTTAAAAGGCTTCCAATATTAAAACAATTCCTCACATTACCTTAGTTTGAATGTTTATTCTTTACATATTATTATGTAATTAATTTGTAAGACAAGATTATTGTGCCTTTGGAAGATAAAGAAAAGTGGCTCATAAAAAACACCATAAGAGCTAAGACTTTCACCATATACTTATGCGATTGAGAAACAATTAGACAAATAAAGCATTAAATAATCTCACTACACTCTTGTTGTATGAATACAACAGTGAAATTCCATGTATGTCCCTTTTATTTATGCACATAATACTCAATAACAAATGGAGTGAATGAGAATTGGTTCACACACTAACAATAGAAATAACAATAGTGTCATCATATTTTATGCTAAAATATGTTCACAATATGTTTTGATAAACTATATAGATGCATAGCTTCAGTAGTTTGCAAATCATATCCTCTTTAGATGATGTCGATCCTCAAACATTTTTTTTTTCATTAAAAAAAATTGTAATTGATATTACAAAGATGAAATCAAAATATACATTGTCTACCCTTTATGGCCCTCTCTTAGCATTAAAGACTTTGCTTTTCTATGCGAAAATTCCAGACTTGTCCTACATCTACTTATTACAGTCATCCAAGGCCTTCCTAAGCCTTATTTTTTTAATCAAAGCATACAAAAGTTACAAATAATATTTTCCTTTTCATGCCCTATCATCAACCTTCCAAAACCTTAAATCATTAAACTATCAAAACATAACTTATTTTTGTAAATCAATATAAAGACTCAACAGTTTCTAAAAAGAGATCACCTCCTTTCAACTCTTGTTCAGAATGAATACCCTCCTACAAAGATATAGCTTCTTTAGAAATAAAGTCAACTTTAGAATTAAATTATCTATAAATACGAGAGAAAGTGATATATGGAAACTTTTTCTTTCCTCAAGAACCATGTTCATAATTGGATTACACACCAAACTCTCAATCTAAAGTACTAACAAGATAGGGGGTTTCTACATCTAAACCACATTTATTGACCTTAGAACCAAAACATGGACTCTTTATGTTAAGCCCTAAATAGTGGCTCATTACCCCTTAATTGGGGCATATTACATTAGTAATGTTATTTTATTTATGTAAGATTTAGTCCATTATTTTTAATTATACCTCCTAGTCTCCTATATATACCAAGGAGACATTTTCATTTGGAATCATCTTGTATTTGGACATTTATGTGGGCATAAGGAGGTTTCCCCCTCGAAGAGGCTTATTATTTGAATTTATCTCTTTTTCAAGACATTGAGTACTTATTCTGAGGTTTTTCTATGCTATATTGATATTTGGTTCCTAACATATGGTATCAGAGCTCAAGGTCTTGGGGTTTCGCTACTACATCTGAGACACCTTGGAATTTTCGATATAACTTTTTTTCTAAAACGATTCAGAATCAACGTCTTGGAGGATATTTATTAGATAGATCAAGGTATGTTGGGTTACAATTTCATCTCCTGAGACCTTATACTTTCAGAGATACAACCTTTGTAAGATAGGGTTCTAGAATCATCATGAATTGAGTCATTGCGGAATTTTCTCTATAAAAAAATTATGTAATGTTTCAGACCCTGAAATCTAGAGGCTCTTCACAGAAATTAGTAAGGTATCTTTGATAACAATTTCAGCTTCTGGTTCATCTTAAATTTGTAGATACACCCTATGGAAGATGGGGTATCTGACTAGTCCTATTGATTAGTGTCAAGCAGGTGTTCTGGGTAAAACAATCATAACTTATTCCTAGAGTATCCAAATTGAGTGAGACTAGTTACATTGGATAGTGGACAGCCTGTAGTAGTTTTTGTATGAGTGTCGGAATTCTATATCAATTATTTTGCGTGGGGCACACTATACAAGTGATATCTCCTGGAAAGGAAAAAAATCAACAAGTTGTGGGGAAGTTACCGTAAATTCCACTTGGCACATTCAATTTTTATCAAACCTGTGGCATTGCAGAGAAGAAATATTAGAGACCTACAAAAAAATAAAATTTCATGCTCAGAAGGGCCAAAATTTTGGAGATACAATAAAAGGAAGATTTTCTAGTAGAACCACCTCAAAATCAAGGTTTAAAGTGATACTTGGCCAACATGCCACCAAAAAAGGGAACTTCTACACCAAATAATCCTCCAAACAATCCTAATTGGACTCTTGATGAAGGTGAAGAAATGCGTAGGGACATAAATGATTTACAAAAGAAAACAATAACAAAATATGAACTACAAGAGACTATGGATTCAATAGAAGCTAAGTTTGAGGCAATAAATACTAAGATGGATGGTTTAAAAGGGGCGATCATGGAAGGATTGAAAATTTTCCTAATAGAGAGGATACCTGAAAGTGAAAATGCATCCCATGAAATTCATGTTGAGGACACAAGGAAGGTGAATCAAGAATGGAGAAACTCCAACTTTGGGTTGAAGACCAACCACGTTCCTAAGATCAATATGAGGAATTTTGATGGCAAGGACCCAATCACATGGATACTTTAGATGGAGAAATTATTTGATCTACATAATGTGCCACATACACAAAAGGTATGAATTGCTTATTTATATTTATAACCCAATCAATTTGTATGGTATCGATGGCTTTTTTCTCGCAAATCACTCGTCACTTGGACAATTTTCACAGAAGAAATGATAGCACACTATGAGGATACAAGGAGAAATGCCTTCTTTAGCCAAATGACAAATCTCGAGCAAAAGGTTTTAGTTACAGAGCACATTGAGAACTTCCAAAGATTGAAAATAAAGGTAACAGATGAGCACATTCAGATATTCCAGATGAGCACTTGATTGATGTATTCATAGGAACTTTAAAGGATAACATTCAACATGAGGTTCTCCTTTGGGAACCCAAATCATTGGAGAATGCATTTAGGGTGGCAAGAAATTTTGAAAGTAAAAATATGGATATGGCTACTAGAAGGACCAATCCTAACATCTATAGAGAGAATAATGCTCCTTCTTCTAAAACACCTCAACCTACAAGGTTGGCTCCTCAACAATTGGAGGAAATAAAAGAAAAAGGTTTATTCTTTAATTGTGACAGCACGTATAGTAAGGGACATAAGTGTGGTGAGAATAAATTATTCTACATAGATAGTGAAGAGGAAGAAGAACAAGAACAAGAACAAGAACCATCTCAAGATGAAAACGTAGAAGCAATTTCGTCTGAAGAGTTGACTCCCATGATATATTGTAATGCATTGGCTAGAATTAGCACTCCTCAAACCCTCAAGATCGAAGGATATATCAAAAAGAAAAAGGTAATAGTCCTAATTGATTCTAGAAGTACTCATAATTTCATTCACTATAAATTAGGCAAAGATCTCAATTGCTTTGTATATCCAGCGCCAGAGTTTCAAGTAATGATTGCAGATGGAGGAACTACCAATTGCTCAGGAAAATGAAATAAGATCAATCTTACTATGGGGGAATATGTAATGAATAGTAAAATGATTTCTATACCCATGACTGGTACTGATGTTGTACTAGGAATCCAATGGTTACAATCATTAGGAACAATGGGTTTTAATTTTCAAGAACTT
>JASDQU010096543.1:10039-21432 GCA_032191745.1 Picea mariana | reverse complement strand
CATTGAATGAAGATAATAGAGAGAAGAAGAGTTGGTGGATGTAGCCCCACGCTGGGGTGAACCACATATATCCTGTGTTTTGATTGCTTTGTGTCATTGATGTGATTTATGCTTAGTGTTGAATCTTGATATGTGTTAGATGCATTTGATATCGTAGCTTAGTGCTTAGTGATGTGAACGAATGCTAGATCTGATCTATTTCTATATGCTAAGTGCTTGGATGTGTTAGATCTTGTTGAATATTGCGTTGTTATGTAATTAGGGTTTTCTCTTGCGAAGTGGATAAGAGTTAAATATTCATGAATGTTAACTGCTAAGAGATCTCTTAAGTACTGTGATCATAGATCTGTGTCCTAGCTAGGTTGTAGACACTTGAGTCCTGCAACCACCCCTGCCTCTACCTCAGTTGAGACTTAATCTACTTCACAGATGTTGCCGAAAGGGCCGATAGTTAGGGTTTTTCTGGTGCGTTGTTGAAGCATTGAACTCTAGGTCTGCCCCTATGCCAAAAAATGGTTCCATTGCAAGGACCTGAAACTGTGATTGATGTGAACTAAAGAAAATAAGAAAGCTATGTGTGTAGATATGCTTCTGTGGTGCGCAATACTCTACTTGACTTGCGAAGCTATGTGCTAAGAAAAGAAGCTCGATCTGAAGAAAAGAGGTAAGATCTTAAAGCTTTGTGCTCTGATAAAGGTAAGATAAGTGGAAATTTTTGTTTCGAAAGAATGGATCTAGGTATGTTGAAAGATTTGGTCCTAGTTTGAAAACTAGGGAGCAACTAGAAGAAAGAAGATTTGATGTGAATAGATCTTAAAGAAATGGTGAAAGATATGTTATCCCTATGCATAGAAAGAATTTTTGGACTAACAAGTGGATGCAAGATCCTAGAAAGAATTTTTTGCAGGTCCATCACTGTGATCCCAGTGCACAGTACATGAAAGGTTGGGGATCGTTCAAGAGAAATAGAGGATTGACTATTTGTTACAATTGTAGAAGACCGAGACATCTTGCTAAGGAATTCCCTAGTGGAGGTCCTATTTGCCTTTGTTGTAAGGCTACTGGACATGAAGTTTTAGATTGCTCTAAAATGATTGCTAAAGTTGAAAATATGAACATGAGACAAGAAGACCATGAGGGAGGTCAAGAGACTAAGAATATGCTCAAGAACTAGAAAGAATCAGAGACTATATTATTGAAGATGAAAGAAACATTGAATGATCATAGATACATTAGTTTATCAGAGATCTTAAAAGATAAAGAGTGCATAGAAACAAGAATAGGAGAATTCGACATAGACTGTGTATTGGATGCAGAAACACAGGTGAACATTATGACAGAAAGAACTTGGGAAATTTTGGGAAAGCTTGCTATGGTTCCTTCACTGGGAGGATTAGGGTTGTTTAAAGGAAAGATGATAACCCTATGTGGAAGACTTACCCATGTACTTATGAGTGCTCATGGAGCATCGACATAAGAATAATTTGAGGTCATTAATTTTGCTAAGAACAACACTACTTTTGCACTTTTGTTAGGAAAGACCTGGATTGAGAGAGAGATCAGATCTGAAGGAAAGAAGAAGAAGAAGATATAAAACAGAAAAATAAAGAACTAAGATATTTCATGGCTAGGAGAATAGCATGTCTAATATAATAATAAGAGGACAATTCGAACCAACTGAGGACCACAGACCTAGTTGTCGAAGTTAAAAGAATGCAGGAAGACTTTAAGAACTTATCCATGCAAGAGAGTAGAGCACCTACTCCAGAAACAACAAGAAAAGAAGTATTATCCTCAAATATTGTGAAAGATCCTCAGCAGTGCGAAGTTACTATGCTAAGAGAAGGAAATAATCAAACTGGAAAGAGGAACCCAGTGACTCAGATCACAGGAAAGAAAGAAAAGAAGCTCAGCAAGAAGAAAGCAAAGCTAGAAAAATTGCATGAGGTTTCAGAGAAGACAGAAAGCTTGCAGAACTTGAATCTCGCCAGAATAGAAGAACAACACCGATTGGCACTTCGCCACATCGAATACATATGACCATTGGAGGCGTCCCAACCATTAGAATGACACTCCAGAATGGATAGAAACATAGTTATTGTTGGAACGTTCATCATTGGATCGTTGGGACCGTGCCATAATGGATGGAATTGCATTGATTGAGGCATTCCTGCCCATTGAAGGAGTCTGTTACGATGTTGTCTATTTATCCCGTCGAGCGTTGCACCAAGAACACTTTTGACAATTGTGATTATCCGAGCCCACAGAGAACTAGTTGCTTTCTCTCAGTTCTTATTGAGAGCTCACCACCTGTTCTGTTACATTGAGTGTTTACTCACCGACCTAAGATATTTGATCTTGAGCGTGCATGTCGGAAGACATTAGCGCTATATAAAAGTCTGTCAAAGATATCCTAATAGACCTCATGGATGAAAAGGTGATGTCTGCAGGCATACAAGCTTCATCGACGTTAGGATTGGAAGCATCCCCGTCGACTGCACAACGTCGGTCTAGTTGACCTGCTACTAAGAAACGTAGCAAGCATCATGATGACTTGGCGAATGCGAAGCTCATCCCATCTATCTTGCCTGAATATATCCTGCCTTTGGTTGGTGTGGTTAGTTGTGACATTGTCCCGAGGGACTTCGACTACACCTTGATCACTGCGTACCTCCCGAAGGGGATACGTGCAGTTGGACTCTAGTTGGGACAAATCATGGCGTTGAAGATCACTGACTTCAACTTGGGAGATCACAAGAACTATGGCATGCTCTCCCAACATAAGTATTTGACCAAGACAAAGGGGATGACGTCGAATTCATCCCCCAACCGTCAACCATGGACATCGCAAGGTCCACCACCTGAACGTAATGAAGATACCCCACTTTGGAAGGCATCAGAAGGTTAACATGTGCGTTAAACTCTCCTTGTCTTGCTTCCATGGCGATTATTTGTAGCTGGACAGATGCATCACCGTATATCCAGCATTGATCCATTGGATCACCGGATTAAGCATGCAAGGACCAGACCCACAAGAATTTTATCTAGGGAAGGCTGCAGATCACGCCCTAGCACAGAGAATCAAAGAAACCTATGGAAATGTGGAGAAGGGGAAGCGATGTTACAAGGTATCTTCCATCTAGAATGACGCAATGCACCTAGCCTGCCAGTTGATCGCTGGTAATCTAGTAAGGAAGAACAAACCCACGCAGGTCATGGGGTTCGTTGTTAACCTCGCAGGAAAATGCATTGAAGGACTACAAATGAACTGGCCGAGCTACCTCGTCAACCAGTTAGAGAAACACTTTCGTGAAGCTCAGGATTAGGGCTATGAGTTCCATTTCAGTTGGTTGTTGATCCTCATCACCTTCATTGCTTGTGAGATTCCAGAAGGAGCGACCTTCCCTGAGATTGAGCCGTCTGAACCCCTAGCTGTGAAGTTCACTACGCTCTGGTACTCGAGCGACATGGATAAGAAATGGCATTGAAACGCGGTGGTCCACACCTATTACCTGCAGTTGAAGAGGGCTATTGTTTCTTTCCCCTGTATGACGTCGAACACCCTGCATAGGTCCAGGCCATTTGTGAAGTTTTGCGCCGATAGAAATTTTATTTATATCACTACGTGTGGAGACGAACATAAAGAAGAGCTTCAATCCTACTATAAGATCACTGAGGAGGACATGGAAGAAATAACTAAGGAATGCCCCACATAATTCCTTATACCAGTCAACTAGGTATAACTGTCTAACCCCGACCTCATCGGAAGTCTTGTAGTCACTCGCAAAGAATATGATGCACCCAGCAGTAGCAGAAGGAAAAATAAGGAAGAGGTATAGGAGTTGAATAGCGCATCAGAAGAGACTTATTCAGATTCACCTGGAAGGGGAGGAGGTGAAGAAGTAGACAAGGAAGAGAACGACGGGAAAGAATACAAACTAGAGCAGGACGAAGTAACACCACCTAGGTAACCCCTTGATAAAGCTGAGGCATCCAAGAAATTAAAGGTTTCCCCCAAGAAACCTACATCGTGGAAGAATTCAAAAGCCAATAAACTGTCATTTCATACTGTGCTAACGGTGGATGAAATTGACCTTATCATTGTTGTTGCGTCAGACACCTCAGAGGATATCTTGCAGTGAAGTGAAGCCAAACAAGAGACAATGTTTGACAGGATCGAAGCAGAGCTTAAAGGAGTACAGGAGGCTCTCTATTCGAGTCATGCAGTGTCTACTGCACCACCACCACCAGAAGGAGAAAAGTTGGGAGATGAGCCTGCCTAGCTATGCAGATTAGAAGACTCAACAAAAGCTCGCCTTCATCATGCCCAGGATGAAAAAGAACAGGCCACAGAGGCCCTGAAGCAAGCAAAAGAGAAAGTCATAGAGAAACTTCGGGTTTCCCAACAAGAAAAAGATGACCTCCAGGCAAAGTTTGCAGAGGATAGAGTGTAGATCCAGAAGGAGAAAGAACAGTTGCTCGCAGAGCAGATTGGAATTAAAGAAGTAGTCACTAGAGCACTTTGCTATGTGAAGAGATTAGAACAGAGGGAAGAAGAAGCCACTGAGAGGCAGGTGGGGAAGCTTGCTGAAGCCATTCAACATCTCCAACAAAGAGTAGTAGAACTACAATTACAAGCAGTGTCAAGCACTCTACAGGAAGTGTGAGACCAAAGGGAAGAAACTGCCCAGAGTGTAGTCCAGAGAATCAAGGCATTGGCCTTAGAATGCAAACAACTCAGCAGTCGAAGTGCACAGACTTATGAGCACCTTGTAGAGGACCCTGAACTAAGGACACTAGAGTCATAGCTTCAGGAGAAAAAGCAGCAAGCAACAACAGTGCAAGCGTAGTTGAACCAATTGTTAGCGGTCGAGAGGATGAAAAGGTCCCAAGAACAACGCATGGTTCAGCAACAGGTCCATGCCATCCAGAGTAAATTCATGGAAGTGACTCAGAAGCTCCAGCCAATGCAGGATGAAGATTGCACACTTTTTGAGGAGAATGAAGGACGAGGTGCAGAACTAGAACAATTGGTCACCACAGTAGAACAACACTTGGAAGGACCTATGACGGAGAAAGTTCTTCAAGAGTTCGTCGAGCATGAGACTCTGGCGAAGCAACAGGTCGAGGCATCTCGAGCCAAGCTCGAGGCCTTCGAGGCAGAGTTACCCAGATTAGAGTGACTCGGAATGAGTCACAGGTGAGTGTTGGGGGCTTGTTGGCCCTTGACCAAGTTTTGGAGAACCTTGTTCATGTTTGACCATTTTTGGGACTTCGAAAGGCTGGTCGAAAGCGGAGTGCAAGGCAAAGTCGAGATCATAGGATCTTGCCCCCTTTTGTGGGATTTTTGGGTTTAGGGTTTATGTAAAGGGTATGGGATGTCGGCCCATGGGGTTACCCATGTTTAGGAAACTTTTGCAATGTATAAATAGATATCTAGGCGATGTAAGAAAGTAGTAGTAGTGAATGCTTGTAGCTTAGTGTAGAGCTAGAGGCTTTTTGCATCCTATGTGTTGATACTTGCAGAGCTAAGTGCAAGTGATTGTAAGAAGATGGTGTGCAGACTGTGTAAGAAGTCTTTGTGCTGTGACCTAACTCGGGGAAGGAGGATCTAGTGAGGTGCACGCAGATCTCCTGTCCTGTGCGGAGTGGGTCTTGTGGTTCTGTGCATTGAACAAAGATAATAAAGAGAATAAGAGTTGGTGGACGTAGCCCCACGCTGGGGTGAACCATGTATATCCTGTGTTGTGATTGCTTTGTGTCATTGATGTGATTTATGCCTAGTGATGAATCCTTATATATTTTATATGCATCTGATATAGTAGATTAGTGCTTAGTGATGTGAATGAATGCTAGATCTGATCTATTTCTATATGTTAAGTGCTTGGATGTGTTAGATCTTGTTGAATACTGTGTTGTTATGTAATTAGGGTTTTCTCCTGCGAAGTGGATAAGAGTTAAATACTCATGAATGTTAGCTTCTAAGTGCTCTATTAAGTACCGTGATCATAGATCTGTGTCCCAGCTAGGTTGTAGACACTTGATTCATGCAACCACCCTTGCCTCTACCTCAGGTGAGACTTCATCTGCTTCGCAGGTGTTGCCGGAAGGGTCGGTAGTTAGGTTTTGTTGGTGCGTTATTGAAGCGTTGAAACCTGGGTCTGCCCCTATGCCAACATGTCTACTTTATCATAAAATCGTAATCATCCAAGACAAAAGACAAGGAGGATGGAAACCTCACATATGCTTAGCCCTTGACTTCATCCTCTATTAAATCATCTACTAATATTTGGAGGGGATAGCCCTGTCAAACTAATAGTCATTAGAAAATGCTCCAAGAGAGTGCAATAAAATAATAATTCATAAATGCTCCTTAGAGTTTGGGTGCTCCACTTAAATAATAAAATATATAAGACAAGGGTTTGAATGGTTTTTTGTGCCAGTTATCACGCTCTTGAAATAGGAAAAACACCCTCTTGAAATAGGATTATTTCTACCAAGTGTATTGAATCCTTATACCATGTGTCCTTTTCTACCTTTATGCCATGTGTCATTTTCCATGAATTAGGAAATGTGGCCTCTCGATTAATTCTAGAAAAGGAATCCACTAAAGTAGGTTGGTCGACTAAAGGATAAAAGAGCATTGACATTGCCAATGAAAGAACATCCAAGAGAGACCAAGATCAAAATAATTCAATGAATTATGCTACATGAAGCATTTCAAATAAAGATGGTATAGTCATACTACAAAGTTGGTTTGTTTGCATGCTTGACTCCTAGATTAATTAGTGTGTGTTGTTTGTTCTCCTTAGTTTCCCTTAGGATTGAGTCTGTGTCTAATGGCATCAGTTCCCGGGTCTTCCAACCATCATCGTGTCCTATTACCGCCACTTGTTGAAATGTGTCATTTCATGAATCCAAAGATGCCCCTATAATGCCTAGATAGTATACCAATAGTAATAGAGCATAATACAAGTGTGAAAAAGTAACACCATGGTAATCATTATGAGATTACGGTAACACCAACACGATATTAGTAATGAAGTAGAACCATTGTACTAATTAGTGTTACAGCTTAACTGGCTGACTATTTCTGTTATTGATGGTGTTATAGGAAGTACAAATTAATATCGTGAGAAGATCAACTACAAGTAGAACCATTGTACAAGTGGAGATCAACTAGAGGTGAGAAGATCAGAAGAAAATTACATAGACGCATGGATTTTTTTCTTGCAAAAGGAGGATCATGTTCTTATGATCACGAGAGAATAGATGACATTGAGGTGCCCTTGAGGTACAAACATATAGTGAAACGATGGGTAGCCAAGGATATTCCTGAAATAAACAATGATTTTTGTGTAAACGAAAGGATATACTGGATTTCTCCATTGGCATTACATGGTTTGGGGATATTTTCCATGGATGGCATAAAGGTATGCTACGACGGATTAATTGAATTGATGGAGTATGTTGGACCCTGTTATATCTACAAATATTGGATACAAATAGTCCAATATACAAAAAGTATGCGAAGATATGGCTTGGCGGCAAATTATGTACAACTAAAATACAATGATCAAAACAAATGAGAAACTATCTATATTGATGAAAGACCAAAAACAATAAGTAATATTGTAGGTTTTATAAACAGTACACGACCCGTGACCACAAATAACCAACCCAATTGTGTATTTGAGTGGCGTGAAGGAAATCGTGTATTCATATGTGAAATAAAATCAATAGTTGTAGGGGAAGAGTTATTGATTGATTACAATTTGAATCGAATAGATACATACGTTGTTATTATGGGAGTGATATGTATACAAATTTACTCAACCTGTAAGAAATGACTCTTATATTTTATGATTTTTATTATATTCTTTACGGTGTTAATCCATTTGGAGAGATTCGGTCTGTTTACTCAGTGTGGCCTATTTTTGTTATTAACAATAGCATTCCTCCTTGGATGTCAATAAAGAGGGAGGATTTCTCATACATTTGAATTTATTTCTCATGATAATGATCACGGTTATAATTTTACTGTAATGTGGCAGGTTGATCGTGGTAAATCAAAAGCGGCCTCAGAACACGTAAACGAACAACAACTTTCGAATTGCATTTAATGTGCATTTTATTTATCTGGTGATCGGTTATTTTATTTGTTTACATAACTGAATTATCATTTATTTTATTGAATATGTAGTCGGTGGGCCATGGTGTTGATGATGATTCGCTCGGCGAAATATATTTGTATGAATCCCCCGACCCTATGGTTTTAATTAAAAAAAATATCAATAAAGCAAACAAGGAACTAGCTCACTTGTTAGATATTCTAAATCAAACTCCTGAGGTCGAAGAAATGATCAAAGAAGTTATGACAAGGCTTAACACATATAAGGTAATAACTATAATTTCAAGTGGTTTTATTTTTATGTCATAAGATCAATTATGAAATATTGATTTTTAACTTTTACATTATCTAAACGAAAAAACGTTTCCTTTCTTATATAGATATATTTTGATCATGTTAACCTCGACATGCATGATGTCAGTAGTAGTGGTGTTTCATAGACACCACAGGGTCCCGATGAAGGCCCTCGTAACACTTCCAGGACGCAACTATTCATATTTCCACCTTCCACACCATTAGGTGGGAGCCACGACATGCACCCCTAGGAAGTGGCCACACAGGTAGGCTCTGGAGGTGGTGACGGAGATGAGGTTGATGATTTGGCCAACTATATGGTTGCTTTTCCTAAAGAAAGACATGTGACCAGCATAGGGAACCTTAAGGGCACATTTATGATCAACGAGGAAGGGCTTCCATTAAATCAAGTTAAAGTCCCAGGTAATTTTTAAAATTTTAATTTTTTCATGTTCTCTATGTGGAAAAATATAAATCATCTAAATCATTATTTTTAAATTAATAATCATATAATATTTTTTCATGTAGGGAACAACGATTTTTATAGGTCCTTGGAGAACAAGGTGTCGCTGATTTTTGGGCCCACCATACGGGAGAGGTGGAATTCCCAGAATTCCAATCTCAAAAAAGAATTGATGGATTATCTTGAAATCCTTTTTGGTGTAGACACATTTAATAAGACCTTGGCCACCACCGCATCTAGCCAATATTTAAAATATACGCGAGGTACGTATAGGAATCACTTGAAACAAAACGATAGGTACGAGCATCCTCTGATGATTCCAAAGAGGGAGTGGAAGGTCCTCATTGAGGATAGAAAAGAGAAGAAATTGACAGATGAAGGAAAAACACCCTCTTGTCCCAGAAAGTAAATTACATTTTCAATTCAATACCTTCAATTTCTTTTAGATCTAAATAAAAGTGTGGTATATATTAACATACTTGAAACTTTTGATGATAGTTTGACTGACACTTCAAGGGAAACAAAATCAAGGCTTGCCAAATGTGGCCATGTCGACTATTTGAAGTTGCAGTCACAAATTGTAAGTACCCAAATATCTTGTTTGTATCTCCTTCAAACTTTTAGGTAATTTCAGCCAATAACATTAAAAAAACATACTCTTATGCAATGTAGGGTGATGAGTCCAGTACTAAAACCACGAAGGAAGACCTTTAGCTTGGTTACAAGTACGACTATAAATTTGTAGTTGAACACCAGAAAAGCTTGGGGAAGATACCAAGAACCACTTTGCAGGATAAGGTAAATAAAATTCAATTCACATTAACCTTTATTATTAATATAATACAGTCATGTTTGATATCATCGATAAATTTAATGTGTTACAACTTTGTTTTAAACAAGGGAGCAAAACTGTCAACCAACCCACTAGTATTCAAGAGCAGTGCGTTGATTGCGGTTTTCAACCAGAAGATAAAGGAGTTCTAGTTAGTTATGCATTAGCTATTTTAGGAAAGTCTTAATTTTAGAGTCTAGTAGAGCCAGAGAGAGGTCGTAGTCTATAGAAAGCTCATGGCAGACGCAAAAAATCGCTTGGGTTTTCAAGTAGACCCAAGAAAACGGTCGCCAATTCATTGAGGGCCAATAAGACTTCCACTAACAAGCAAGAAAGTCGCCGCAACAAATTTGTTGAAGGAAAACAAAACTTCTGCTCTGTTCGCTGAAGAAGCCATCCCTCTGTTCAAGAAATAGTCGTTGTTGTTCGTTAAGTAGGCATAAATTTTGAGGTAGCCACAAATTCTGATACGAATTGTGTAGAAGGTATTGGCATACATCCATTATTTAAATTTTAAAAAAAAAAATGATTCTAAAATTCCATGAAAGGGAAGTCGTGGAATATTTTTCTTTTAATTATGAAAAATATTTCTAATCCTAAAATTAACAAGAAATTAAATCATTTAGTGATTTTCTTTATAGCAATTCTATTACTCATGGTTTCGTCTTTGTCTATTTCTAAGGATATTGAAACCTATTACACTCACATATTCGGGAACAACGAGACTTCAAAACACTCACATAGTTTGTGCAAGGACAGTATAAAGTTTAAATATATTAAGCATATAAGTGTAAGTACAATATAGTGAGAAGATCTTAGATTTGGTAAAATATTTTCCTTAATGTTATGTTATAGATTCATGTTTTTCATATATATCTCAATATCAATTGTAATTTTTAAATATTTATACATAAATATATATACTTTACTTCTAAAATGTTTGGGTCTTTATATTTGTTAAAATGTAATTTTTATTTTCAAAAAGAGCACTTTTTTCTTCAAAATGTACATGCTTTTAATCATGGTAGAAGGTCATCATCAAAATAATTGTCCACTTTTCAAATAAGATAATTTTAATTATACTATTTTTATGGTTCTCATTAACAACATTACTATGAAAATCGCTCTTGATTTATTTACACATTTTCATTAGCCCTTTTATAAATATGCTAATTAAATTTTTTTAATAAAATTATGTAATAGTTAAGATTTTTTTCTAAATATTTTTTTTATAAATAAACAATTTTTACATATGATATTTTTTGTTATTTTAACTTTGATTGATATTTTATAAAAAATATAGATAAATTTTAAATATATTTAAAAAATTAAAATTAATAATTTATTATATTTTATATTTATATTTAAAATATTAAAAAAATAGTGTATTATATATTTAATAATAATAATAACAATAATACATTTTATTTTTTTATTATAAAAATAATAAAATAGTAATTTTTTTTTTTTTATTATTAACAAAATTTTGTTATAATTAAAAATATCCCTTCTCTAAAAAGAAAATAAAGATGAGCATAGATGGATGAGTTTAGATACCAATTTTTATTCATTAAAAAATAAATGAAAATTTAAAAAATTTAAGTAACATTTCAGTAATTGAAAGAGAGTTTACTTTTGTCCAATTTAATAAAAATTTTCTTGGTTAATATGTT
>JASDQU010096542.1:0-10022 GCA_032191745.1 Picea mariana | reverse complement strand
CATGCCCTCTCAAATGCCCCTTTAATTACCCCCCTTGAATTTAATAAGGATTACATCCTTTACTTATCTGCCTTGGAGGTATTTTTTGTTGGAGTGTTAGTTTAGCAAGGGAATCATGGTCGCGAGCATGCCATCTATTACATGAGAAAAACCTATTAAGACCTCTCAACTACAATCATGGGGAGAAGCTAGCTCTAGCCGTCATTCACATAGTCTAGAAGGTGTGATGTTACATTTTTCTTCCAACCACAATAGTTATTACAAATTCCAAGTCCATGCAATACTTTCTGAGTCAATGACTTATCAATGGTAAGTTCCCTCGTTGGATTATATTTCTTCATGAATTTGATTTTAATTTCATAATAAAAAACAAGAAGGCACTTGTCCTCGTGAAATTTATCACATATCTCTCATTCGACACCGAGGACACAATAGTGAATGATAACTTCCTAGATGAGCACCTCTTCTTGATTTCATTGGACGACCCATGGTATGTTGACATTTTAACCTAACTTCGCACTCAGAAGTTCGTCCCACATCTCTCTCATGATGACTGTTGATGCATCCACCACCATGCTACTTAATACCTCCTCATTAAAGACATCTTGTATAGGAAAGGAGTGGATACCAAGCTCTTCGATGCTTCCTCACCCTTAAAGAAGCCGTGCAGGTCTTAAATAAATATCATAGCAGAGCTTACAATACTCATTTATTAGGAATGTCTACTGCCTCGAAAATCATCCACACTAGTTATTTTTGGCCCACCCTCTTCCACTATTGTGTTCATACAGTCAAGAGATGCATGAAATACCAGGTTTTCACTCACAAAACCAGAGCTCCACTAGCTTTGTTGCATCCCATCATCATTGTTGGTCCCTTCTGCAAGTGGGTGATTGACTTCATGACTTGCAGTCCCCCATCTAGTGGGGGTCACAAGTACATCGTTGCGACAATGAACTACTTCACGAAGTGGGATGAAGTGATGCCAATATTTAATAACACAATAGACATAGCCACTCATTTTTTCTTCAACCATGTCATCATTCACTTCAGGGTCCTCCAACATTTAGTCTTAGACCACAACCCATTTTGAGAATGAGGTGTTCCAAGAACTTTCATCATTGCCAAACTTCATCCACGAGTTCACATCGCCCTACTACCCACAATGTAATGGCTAAGTTGAGTTCGTTAACAAAATCTTTGAAACCATTTTGTAGCGAATAATTAACAAAAACAAAATCAATTGGAATCTCATGCTATTTTTCACACTTTGGGCCGAATGGACATGAGTTAAAACTGCCAGAAGTTTTATCCCTTTTCACTTCATCCATGGAGTGGAAGCATTTTTTCCCATAAAATGTGAAATTCCAACTCTCTATATGGGAGTCAAACTCCTTTCAGATACCACACCTCTCAAGCAACGCCTCATGGATTTGGAGAGCACTGATGAGGATCATTGATCTTCATTACAAAATAATGAAGCTATCAAAAAGTGCTCTAAATCAACATATGACTAGCAAGCCCCCACTCGTTCATTTAACAAAAGTGATTTATTTCTTGCTTATGATGTCACTAGGGACACATTAGGTCTAGGTAAGTTAAGGACTCTATGGAAGGTCCCATTCATTTTCAAGCATTGTCTAACTTGGGAACCATACATCCTTTCCTACCCTGAGGATGACTTGTTCAATGACCCCGTCAATAGGTTGTATTTGGAGAAATTCTACCCTTGAGTGACCATTCACTCAAAAACTCATCACATGTACATTTCAGTTTTTTCAGTAGATTTTTTAATCTTTTTTTACAATGCCTTCTTTTTTAATGCTTCCGATCTATTTTACTTTCTTGATTTTCCAAATGAATCATCTTTCAGAATATCACATCGATTTTGCTGATAACCTTAGTCAATGGTAGGCAATTAGTAGGTTATAATATATTTCCTTATTGGTATGTATTTTTTTGGAAACAAATAATAATTATTTGTTTTTTGTTACAATATGTTCTACCGTTATCTCTCCCAGATGACTTTGACAACAACATAAAACAAATTATTTATGTACTTGGCAAATACATAAGGTAAGTAACGTTTTATAAGGAAAATGTACTTCTTATGTGATTTGTAGTAGAACTTATTGACATATTATGTTTTATCTGCAAATTTATGTTTTCCTTGATTTTATTTTATTGCATCGACATTTGTAGGTGGCTATCATCAAAATAAATCCATAAAGAAGATATAAGGTATTGGAAGAGAGAAATTCCCCGACTAATGTGTCAAATGCAATAGTATCTACCTCCAACATCTTTCAATGCACAAGAACACTACCTCATACACCAAGTTGAGGAGATTGAATTATGTGGACCAGTGCACACAAGGTCGATGTGGATGGTGGAGAGGAAGTTGAAGTCATTGAAGGCTTTTGTTAGACAAAGAGCATGTTCGAAGGGTTCTATGGTTGAGGGATATATGGTATATCAATGCATGGTGTATATTAGTCAATATCTACCTAAATTAGCAGAAAATATGAATTTGCCTCGCATTTGGCATCTAGACTCCATCAACAAATTTGAAGGGGAGGTCCTATTGGGGAAAGGTAAAATGAGGACTTTGAAAGGTATTTATTAGATGTTGACGTAGATTTAATATATTACACATTTATTTTTCCAATTTTATTTTATCATACTGATTTTTTATATTTTTTGTTCCTACATATTGAACTATATTAAATTATTCCTATATTAACAATAGCTAATTAATGATATTAAATTGTTATTTTATCATATAGTTGCTCGAGAGTGGGATGATTTACATTTTTACATTGCAAACAACCTTGATTGGATGGAGCATTAGATAGAATATATTGAAGAATACTTCGGTAGGTTATCATGGGAAGGGGTAAGTAAGATGATTAAAGCAATGCATCGTCATCGAGATCAATTTCCTGATCCTACATCAAGAGAAGTTGATTTAGCCTTTGGTTTAAAAGATAAACAGTCAAGTAAACTTTTTACCCACATTTTCCTAGTTATTTCCCAATTTTTCAATGTATTTGGTTTGTTTAATTTTTGAAATATATATTTACCAAGTCCTATAAGAGGTTTATTAATTGGCAATGTATTGTTTACTTGTTTTCTATGTTGCAGTTGAAACATCACAAGGCTATGTGGTGTAATGGTCGTAAATTTTGTATCAAAATGTTGGATGATGAGATGAAAACCTCAGATTGTGGGATAACTGCAATGTTTAAGGTCACCAACATTTCCTCTAGAAGTGATAGAAATCCAGAAGAAACTGAGAATAGGTACTATGGGCATTTGGAGGATATAATTGAGTGTGATTTTAATTCCTTTAAAATAGTTTTTTTTGAGATTAAATGGTACATGCTACAAATGTATGAACATGATCTTGAAAGAACTATTATTGAGCATGATAATGGGTTTACCATGGTTAATACAAGGGCATTTGAACCGAGTACATAGCCTTATATTCTTCCAAGTCAATGTGAGCAAATATTTTACTTAGAGGTACCTAGTAAAGCGGGTTGGTCATACGTTGTTAGATATAATCGAAGAGGAAGACCAGTAAAGTATAATCATGTAGCCGAGGATGAAGATAATAACAAGGAAGAAGATCATGATTATGTGGAGCAGGAGCAGATGGCTCATGTAATTGATGTGTCAGACGAAGAAGTTGAATAAATTGATTATCCAAATGTAGGAGACGACGATCTCATTGACGATATCGATAACTATATTAGCGAAAATGACGTTGATAATGATGTTGATATGAATGAGCCTGTCACCAATATCGATTCTGAACCAAATCCTAATACAAATGTTGAGCTGGATGAAGAAGATGACTGATATTTAATTGTTGAAAAGAAGAGGTATGTGTTTATATCTTTTATATGATCTTTATATGTTTTTATTTTGTATAATATAGTATATGATACATGTTCTTTATAATTTCAAATTAGGTACTATGAAGAAATTGAGAGTGACGTGAGGGGGGGGGGGAAGGGGGAGCATAATTAGAGCTTCCACCTTCACATGGTTGCTCCTGTTTAGTAGAGAATGAATTATTCTCGAAACCAAGAGGAGCTTTGCGCGATTGCGCTTAATCATACCAACGATGTAGGTATGTCATCCAAGAGATTTACATTTTTATGTTTATATTTTTGTATAAGACAAATAATGACAACCATAATTTAAATTTTTGTCGTTTTTGAATAAAATATGATCAATCCCAATGTTTTGTCAAAGCAACATGTTGTTCTTTTGGAATTAATTTGACAATATAAACCATTGTTCTGGTAGTGGTCGGTGTGGATGCCAGGTTCATAGGTTTCATTGAAAAATATAAAAAAAGCACAATTTATGAACATTTTCAATGCAAATCCGTCGAAATTGCAGAAATCGGATTTAGCAATTTCAAAAACATCTCATACCAACAATGTAGGTATGTCATCCCAAGGATTTCATGCAACAAATAAATATATGTCAGGTCCGCTATGAACATCAAATTTTCCAGCAGCCTAAGGAGGAAAAATTTAAACACAAGGTCCTCTTGGATTCAAATTTCAAGGAAGCTGAAAGAAATCATAATGGTACTATAATAATTTTTTTATCATAATATAGTTACAACAATCCATGTGAATCAATCAAACATGAACTCTCTCAGTATCAAAGACAAATAAGATGGAGTAAGAAAGTTGACTTAGATTAACCAAGATGTCTCAAAAAACAAATACATAACTAGAGAACCAATTGTTCTCAATCAAAATATTACAATAGCAGGGAGCCTAGCTAAACCATTCAACCTTAACAAAATATCAAAACTGCCTATATATACTAAAATGATGAAACCACCAGGAATGTGATTAGATCACTGCCTTCAAAGCCTTCAGTCGACACCCGCTCTGTCAGGTTGTGCAGACCTCATTATGCCAGACGCGATACATGCATAGTTATGTGCTTTACATGAAAAATTGCCCATAAGGAAGCTTCAGAACGTAAGTTTGCCTTCATGGCTTCTCTCTGCAATGCTTTCTATTTATGGGATGAGGCGAGGTCTCAATTGTTGCCCACAATCTTCAATAACTGTCTTCATTGGGATTAGGACTGGGCTTGACACCCATAACTGTTCTCAGACGGTGCCAATGACTTATGCGAGTCCATTTTGACACCTCGAGGCCATGAATGGTCTTTTTCCGTGACCAATGCGAGCTTTGCAGGTGGCAGTTTGATAGCGTATGCGCAGGGGGTGATGTGGAGCGAGGTGCTTGGCGAAAAATCGCGTGGCTAAACGAGTGAGTGACGACCATGTGGAAGGAAGCGATTGGGGGAGCAGAGGCTGGGATGAGGTTGCGGTGGCAAGGGAAAGGAAGAGGTGGCAAAGGAACAAGGGAGGCGTGATAGGTGGAGAGAGGGTGCTTGAGCTTCTTAGGCCTCCAATATTTTTCGTTTTCCCTGTGGAAATAATGGGCAGAATGCCACATGATTTACACCATAATGCTCTTGAGGGTAAACCTCAATTTCTGTCTGATTCTTGAGAAACATCTGTAGATCCTTGTGTTAACATATAGGCTCCATGGGGGACAATGACCTCCCTATGAGGCTCGAAGAACTCCTTTTGTAGTTTCAGTGCCTTAGTATTGGGTTGTGGAGTCACTTATAAAAACCAAAACAAAAGAAAAACGATATTTACAATGACATGGGAAGCCACTCGTGGCTTAAGTAAATTTTTTTTCAGAAAATGCCCATTTACAGGGCTACCAAAAACTTCAACATCCTCCAAATCCTGCAACTTGTAAGTGTTATTTGAAAAAACTTCAGAAATTTTGAAGGGGCCGATCCATAAGGCCTCAAATTTACCGTGCTTTCCTTTGTCTTGCCTAGGTGAATCCCATTTAAGTACTAGATCTCCCAGTTGGAAATCCTCTTTGTTGACCCTTTTGTCAAAATCTTGCTTGCTCTTTTTTTGATGATCATGTGCTTTGTCCAGTGGTTTCTCCCTAGTCTGCTGCACTTCTACCAGTTGCTGTATTCTTCTAATCATATCATTTGGTTCTTCTTGGTAATCTTGGAAGAATTTTTCCACAGGCAAGACAAGCTGAGAATGAAAGATGGCCTTAAATCCATACATAAGATGGAAATGACAGACACCAAGAGATCTCTTTGTTGTCACTCTGTCAGCCCATAAAGAAAATTTAAGATTTGAATCCCATGCCTTCTTGTTGTCCTCTAACAGTCTTTTGATGATCTTAATAAGGCTCTTGTTAGAGGACTCTGCCAGTCCATTACCTTGGGGGTAGTAAGGAGTAGAGTGAAGCAATGTGATTCCAAACTGTTCACAAAACTTAATCAATGGTTAAGTCTTAAAAGCTAAAGCGTTATCAGTGACAATTCTGTTTGGAAAACCAAATCTTGCCACAATATCCTCAAGAAAACCAATGATTACTTTGTGGGAAGCATTTCATGTGGGGCTAACTTCTATCCACTTAGTAAAGTAGTCTGTGGCAGTCAAGATCCATCTATGTTGACCACTTGAAGCAGGGTGGGTTTCCCCAATAAAATCTAGGCCCCATTGTTGAAAAGGTCCTGAAGCTACCATAGGCTTCAATGACAAAGACTTGAGCTACTGATTTCTAGAGAACTTCTGACACTTAACGCAAGCCCTGATTTTAGAACAAGCATCAGTGAAGAGGCTAGGCCAAAAATATCCAACCCTGAGAATCTTGTAGGTTGTGGTTCTCCAAACATGATGCCCTCCACATACACTGTCATGAAAATCATACATGATCTTTTAGGCTTCTTGTGGGTCTATACACCTCAATAACACTCCTAGAGGGTCTTTCCAATATAAGACTTGATCAATCAGACAATATTTAATTGATTTGAGCTTTAAAGCTCTTACCTTGCTCTTTTCGATGCCATCAAGAGGCTGCAACTTCTGTAGGAAAAATATAATGTCCGTGTACCAAGTGCATCCTGCCAATGGGGTTTTGACTTGAGGATCTTCATCAGACAACTCAGCTTGCTGATTCTCTTAATAACTGTTGATGAAATTGACCCCCAAGGATTTGTAATTAGATTCAGCCAACAACCTAGCTAAACCTTGGCCTTTAACCAATTTGGTGGGCTTTATTTCAAGATCAAATTCAAGGATATTGACAATCCACTTGCTCCTTCTTTCGTCTATGTAAGGATGAATGAGGATCTCCTTCATAGAAGCTGAAGGGACATATGAATCAATTTTGAATGTAGCACATAAACTCTGAAAGCTTTGAGATATTTAACCAAACCATAGGCCTATTTTTCCATGATGTCATACTTTATTTTAACATCTCTTAGTGCCTTACTGAAAAGAGAAATGGGCTGATCTAACCCCTCGACATTTTTCTGCAATAAAACAACTTCTACTGTGTTAAATAAAGCAAAAGAGAAAATCATAAACTCCTTGGAGTAGTCAGGACTGATGAGCACATGTGCTTCAGTCAAGGCCTTCTTTATTTGGTCAAAAGAGTTACGAGATTCAACAGTCCATTTGATTTCATTTCCTTTCCTCAACATGGCTCTGATAAACTTTACCAACTCAACAAAATTTGAAACAAACGTTCTCAGAAAATTAATTTTCCCCAAAAAAGACCGAACTTCTTTCTTGGATCTAGGGAGTGAGAAAGCTTGGATAGCTTCTACCCTACTTGGATCAATCTTTACCCCCTCAGCTGACACAATGTGCCCCAACAGTTTCCCCTCTTTCATGGAAAATAATGACTTCTTGGGATTTAAAGAGAGACCAAATTTTCTGCATTTCAAGAAGACTCTTTTCATACGATGATAATGTTCTTTATCATATTGTGAGAACACTGTTATGTCATCCAAATAAATGACCACAAACTTGTCATTTTCTCCAATAAAAACTATGTCCATGGCTCGTTGAAAGGTTGCTCCTCCGTTCATCAATCCAAAGGGCATCTTAGCATAAATGAATGTACCCCAAGGAGTGGTGAAGGTTGTCTTCTCTCTGTCTTCAGGTAAGACAGAGACTTGACTGTAGCCATAAAATCCATCAATCATAGACATCCTGGATGCCCCTGTCACCCTTTGCAATATGTGTTCCATCTTGGGAAAGGGGTAATTATCTTTTTTAGATTTTCTGTTCAGATTTCATAAATCCCCACAAAGTCTGATTTCTCCATTCTTGTTTCTTGTTGGGACCAAGTTGGCCACCCATTCAAAATATCTCAAAGGAATGATAATCTGGGCATCCAAAATATTTTTAACCTCCTTCTCCATAATGGGCAACAACATATGATTTATTTGTCTCAACTTATGCCTAAATGGCTTGGACTCTTCTTTTAATGGGATATTTTGCTCAATGATACTTGTGTCATATGTCCAGGAAAACACATCAGCAAACTCCTTTAACAACTCGGTGTATTCGACCCTTTTCTCTCTTGACAAGCTGCTTGACAACTTGACAAATTTGGAATCCTTCTCTGTTCCAATATTGTACTCAGCTACTTCAACATCATCATCTAAACCTCTAAACTTTACTGCCACATCATTTCCATCAAACAATCTTTCCAAAGGAACTAGTCCCTTCAGAATGTGGTTGCTAGGAAACTGAATAATATGGTGATTAACAATTTTGTTTAAAAATACATCAGCATGAGGGCTACTTTCATAATCATGATCTTGATCAATATGTAATGTAGAGAACTCATCAACAGACTCAAGAAACTTTTTGATCTCATTATCATCCTCAAACACCTTCCAATGCTTGATATTGTCATGTACAGTGGGTCTATATTTCACCCCTACATCATACTTGAGTTTAGGTGGCAATGGGATTCTAAAATGGCTTGCTGAAACAACCAAAGAATCAACCATGGTATTCTCCTCTCTTGGAATAAATGAAATGTTGAAAGCTAGGAAGAATCTGTCAATTAAGTCCCATACTTCATTTCTGAAAGTCTTAAGCCTAGGGTGCTTGGCTTGATAAATATTTTTTATCTGATGAACAATTAGTTCTGCATCCCCAAATATTGATAACTCTTCAATCCCCATGTCTTTTGTAGCCCTTAAACCCAAAACAAGAGCTTCATACTCTACTACATTATTTGTAGCTTCAAATTCTAGCTTGTAGGACAAAGGTATAGTCTCTTGACAAGGTGAAACAAAGACCAATCCATCACCAACACCTTCCTTAGAAGAGGCTCCATCAAAGAACATATTCAAAATAGAGGTAGTTGGAGGAGGGATTTCACAAAGAGTAATGGATTGTTTTTTGATTTCAAGAGCAGGTTCAAGAGTATTAGTGAGCTGCAATAGGTTGGATCCCAAATCAGTGTCAATAGAAAAAATAGGATGGTTGGTGGGGTCTGTTTCATCACTAATGATGTAGGCCAACTGAGCTTCCCTGTAAAGTCTTCTATGCTCACCCCCAAACACATGAATGGTGGAATATGTGAGGTCCATCTGCAAATTTCCCCCACATTTTTTTTATCCAAGATCTTGACAATAACATACCAAACTTGGGGGGAACATCATCCACTACAATGTCCATGACCACGCTTTTCATGGGCAACTGAAACAAGGTCACAACCAGATCTTCGATTACCCCAAGACACTTCACTTTCCTAGAGTCAAAATAATATAAGTCATGGTAGGATTTTGTGATTTCTAATCCGAGTTCATCCATGATTGCTTTGGGCATGAGATTGTGAGATGCCCCTGAGTCCATCAAACAATTATGCAACACCTTATCATGCATGTTTAGTGATGTATATAAGGGAGGGGATGAATCATCTCTATATTCTATCAAAGGACCTAAGATGACTAGTGGATTTTCATCCGAAGATTAATTGAGTCAGTGGTATTTGAGTAGGATTCAGACAACAACATTTTGGAAAGACATTTTTTAACTTCTTCAATTTTTATCAGTTCCGAAAATGGCACAGGGATTTTGATTTTTTGGATATCATTTTCATAACTGAAGGAAGGTGTAGATTTCATAA
>JASDQU010096539.1:0-10986 GCA_032191745.1 Picea mariana | reverse complement strand
CTACAGAACTATGTAAAGCTTGTTTCAGATTAAGGAATGTGGGAGATGAATTAGTGTGGTCTTTTAACTCTTTGGGGGGACACTATTCGGTGAAGTTGGGGTCCAAGTATTTGTGGATACATATGTGTGTTGAGTGGTCCAAAATCACCTGACAACAACAAGGGTTCCTAACATGTCCTCCCTGGTATACAGTCCCAATTAGACTATAGATCGTTTGGATTAGGGGTCCCATCCGGAATTTGGCACGACTGCCATTATTGCTAACTTTGATTTTATTACAGGTTATGGTCCAATGTACCAATGCAGGGATCGATGTAATGCAAAGATGTAGATGAAGACCATGTATGTAAAGACAACTAATCTATCAATAATCTATGATAACCTATCCTATCTAGGAGCAAAGATAAAGTAACCAGTGAGTTGTAATGCAACCAAAACTTAAAACAACTTTAATAGAGTTAGTTGTATAAAAAGAGAAATATTGGAAGATATAGTGTATATAAGTATATAATCAGATTAGTCCAGATTAGAATGACATATACTGTAACAACTCATGAAACTCAAGGCATGGAAATATTCAAAAAATACCAATAACTGCAAAAATGATTAAGATTGCATAAGAATTAGTCTACAGCAAACAAATCATTCTTACAATCCATAGAAACAACAAATATATTCACTTGAAGTAGTTCAAAACTTCGATTAGTTTCTACACACAATTCCTTCTATAAAATACTTGCCCTGAGGGCTTCTTAATATTCATTAAAACTATATAAGTTCTTGAAACAATTATTGGGTCTCTACAATGCTCGAAAAGCAAAAAAGTAAAATTCCTTGTTCAGAGAGTCTCTGGTCTCTTTTATACAAATAATAGTAACTCCTATTTTTCTTTTCACCTTCTTCTTGAAGAGGTAGTTACAAAACTATTCACATTCCCTTCTCTGATGACAAGTGGCACAAAAGGATGAAACTTTAGGTAGTTTGGAAAAAGACGAAAGGGAAAACAATGGTTTATCCTTTTCCTATGATCTTTTTCTCTAGAGATAAGCCATCCAAACTTCCAACTGGTTATGCAGTGACTCAATCCTCCTGTAAGATAGTTGCTCCAGCATTTCTTCGATCATGGAAACACTATCATCCAAGGTGCTCATATCCTTCTCCAATTTTGTCATGTAAGTCAATATCATAGTATGGAGCTTTGTTGGTTGTAGCAAATGTTGATAAATAAAATCAGTTGAGACAAAAGTTGATGTTTCGACTACTTGTCTCCTTCTACTTGTACTTTCCTGAACTGCATTCACTAATTCCTCCATGACTAAATTCTTCCCATTTTCAACTAACATTGGGATTCGACCATGCCTTATCGACTCTTGGGTAGCTTTGTGAGTTCTTGAGCAGATCCCCATTTCTTTGGTCACTTCTTTATCTGCTTGTTTCCCTACTTATTGGCAATGGTCTAGCCCATACAAATCTGTCTTCCTTGTTGATTTTGAGGCTCTGCATAAATCTGGAGGCACATCAATATTTTATGTTATCCAAGTATCAATGTCTACTATACCTTCTCGGATAGTGTTGTATTGAGTCAGTAGCATCTGTATACAGTCGTTTTCAATAATTGTTGCAACCACATTTTGGAAGAGATGTGGGTTTGCATACATGTCGTTGATGGCACCTTCTAGCTCATTTCTCACCTTTTTTGTGTTGGCTTTAAAATTGAGAAGACCTCTCTCATCTATCCTAAATTGTTGGAGCTTCTCTTCTAGATCTTTGATCCTCATTTCCTTTTCCTCATTATGTTGACACAGCCTTTGTATATTATCCACAGTTACATCCATGAATGCAAATCCTGCACTAGTTACTGCCACAAGGTCTTCCCTAACATCTCCTATGACAGGAACCTAGGTTACTACTGACAAAGGAGCTCTGTATGCAAATGGAACCTTTTTAACCCTTTCTTATACAATCCGACCAGTTTTGCTATTGTACGGAAAACTGCAGATGTCCAATATTTTAGTCGACCGAAAAGGTTCGCAAGGCTCAAGACCCAAACCGCTACTTGTTGTTTATATTCATGTGCCTGCGATGGATGTTCCAGGGACATCCAATTCCATTGGGTGTGTATCACCCTCTCTATCATTTGCATTCTTCTTATGCCTTTCTTCTTCAACACTTTCTCTTTTTCCCTCCTCTTTTTATCAATTGGTGCTTCTTCATCTTCTTTTGTACAACCTGAATGAGTTGAGAGGGAGATGGAGGAAGATCTCTCCGCTTCATCTCTCTCTGCATATTTTATGGTTGCCTCCCTTGCAGCTTCTTTATCCACAATCCTACCTCTTGGTTGACCCCTCCTATTGAAAATAACCTCATCATAGGTTCTCACATTTTGGTGTAATCCTTCTTCTTCCTAGAAATCGGTGGTGTATTCGTAAGGGAGCCTCATGCTATGAAGATGCTCTTTGATGATGTTTTTGGTGTCATGTCTCTTGAATATTTCTTCTCCAAAATGGTAGGAGATCAAGATGTCTACTTATGCATGGGCTTGTTTTGTGTTTTCAAAGAAGTAGTTACCAATGTCAAGAGGCAATGGAGGCCAGGTGGATTTCTTCAATCTATATAACATTCTTCTGACCCCATGTATGATGGTTTGATATGTTATTGTTGGCCCTTGACCAAGTTTGAGGAAACACTTGGTCATATTTGACCGTTTTTGGAACTTCAACAGCTTGTCAAAGATGGAGCGCAACGCGAAGCAGATATCGTGGAAGCTAGACCCCTTTCTTGGGTCCTTTTTGGGTTTTGGGGAATAATGTAATGGGTATGGGATGTCGGCCCATGGGTTTACCCATGTTTAGGCCTATTTTGTAAAGTATAAATAAGTATCTAGGTAATGTAAGAGAGGGCGAGAAGCTAAGTTCTAGTAAAGGCTTTGTGTATACTATGTGACCGACTTGTAGAGCTGAGTGCAAGTGTTGTAAGTGTTGAGTGCATGGATTGTAAGAAGGCTCTGTGCTAGATCTACTCAGGGAAGGAGGACCTGGTGAGGTGCGCGCAGATCTCATGTCCTATGTGGAGTACAAGTTTGAGCTCTGTGTTGTAATCAGATTGACCAAAGCTAATAAAGAAGAAGGAGACTTTGTGGACGTATCCCCAGGGTGGGGGTGAACCACGGTAAACCTGTGTGTTGTGCTCGATGCCTAGACCTAATGTGTTTGTCTCTTTTCATGTGTTGTGCTTTGCTATGATATACTGGGATAGATCTGATTTGCTTTATGCTTCTTAGATGTATGGATGTAGATCTGACATATATATAAGTGTTGAGTGCTAGGCCTATTTTGTTGTTGCTAAGTGCTAACTTAACCTAGATCTAAGTGAATGTTGTGGTGCTCTGCGCCATCTGCGGAGTGCCATGAGGGTTAAATACTGATGAATGATCTATGCTAAAGTGTTTGCTAAGTGTTAGAATCACAGATCTGTGTCCCAGCTAAGGTTGCAGACACCTGAGTCTTGCAACCACCCCTGCCTCTACCTCGGGTGAGACTTCATCTGCTTTGCAGGTGTTGCCAAAAGGGTCGGTAGTTAGGGTTTTTTTGGAGCGTTGTTGAAGCGTTGAACCCTGGGTCTGCCCCTATGCCAAAAAATGGTTCTGTTGCCGGGACTGAAATTGTGATTGCTGGGAACTGAGGAAGAAGAAGCTCTGTGCAGAAAGTCTGTCCTGAAATTGTAAAAGATTTGTGCATGAACGTGTGCCCTAGTGTGCAGTGATCCACTTGATCCGAAAATCTCTGTGTTAAAGAAGATCAAATCTCTGTGCTAAAGAAGGAAGGACAGATCTGAAGAAAATAAGTCAGATCTGAATGCTTTGTTCTCTAAGAAAGGTTAAAGTGGAAGTTTCTAAGTCAGATCTACAGAAAGAGGTAAGATCTATAAGCTCTATGCTCTAATAAAGGTAAGAATAGTTAAAAGTTCTTAGATCTGGAAGCTTTGTAATCTATAGAAGTAAAAGAAGTGAAAATTTGTGTTTCTAAAGTATGGATTTAGGTATGCTTCATAGATTTTCTCCTAGCTTGAAAACTAGGGCATTGTTAGATGAAAGAACGTTTGATATGAATAGACCTGATAAGAATAATGAAAGATATGTTATAGTATGCATAGAAAGAATTTTTGGACTAACCAATGGATGCAGGATCCTAGAAAGAAATTTGTCCAGGCTATCCATCATGATCCTAGCATGCAATACAAGAAAAGTTGGGGATCATGGAAGAGAAAGAGAGGATTAACTCTTTTTTACAGTTGCATAAGACCAAGACATCTTGCTAAGGAATGCCCTGGGAGAAACCCTAGTTGCCTCTATTGTAAGGCTATGGACCATGAAGTACTGGATTGCCCTAGAATGATTACTAGACTTGAAAAGTTGAATATGGAGCAAGGTCAAGAGACTAATATTATAGAAGAACCCCAGAAAGAATCAAAGATTATGTTACTGAAAATGAAAGAAACCATGGATGAACATAAAGATGCCATTTTGTCAGAGATCTTCAAAGAAAAAGAGAAAATTGAAGTAAGAATAGGAGACTTCGACATCGACTATTCTCTAGATGAGAGAACACAGATGAGCATTATGACAGAAAGTACTTGGGAAACCCTAGGAAGTCCTGCTATGGTTCCTTCACTAGGAAGAATAGGGTTTTTTAAAGGAAAAATGGTAACCCTATGTGGCAGAATTACCCAGATAGCTATGAGTACCCATGGAGCTTCGACAGAGGAAGAGTTTGAATTCATTAGATTTATTGAGGACCGTGCCCCATTTCTAGCTTTGTTAAACAAGATCTGGATTGAAAAAGACCAGATCCAGAGAAAAGAAGAAAAGGAAGCCCTAGAACAGAAGAAGCACAAACTCATGGAATTTGTGACTAGAAGGATCGCCTACTTGATGGAAGAACAAGAGAACAGATCTCAGTTGTTGAACACCAAGGACCTGGATGTCAAAGCTATAAGAGCGTTAGAGGAACCACAGAAGACCAAAATACCTAATCCATATGATGAAGTATTACCCTTGGATCTGAAGAAAGAACCTCAGCAGCGCGAAGTGACTATGTAGAGAGAAGATAAGACTCAGAATGGAAAAAGGATGACCAAGATGAAGCTCACTGGGAAGAAGGCTAGGAAGCAAAGTAAGAAGAGATCCAAAATCGAAAAGTTACAGAAGGTTCCGGAGGAAACTTCGCAGAAGGAAAAATCACAAGAATTGAGCTTCGTCGAGATATCATAACAGCAACATCTGGCACTTTGCCATGGCGCAGCAATATAGTTGTTGGACCGATATACCCATTCAACTTCCACCCCGAATGGACAGAAAAGCATTAAAGGATCACCACCAGACCGTTGGACCACGCCATAACATATGGATAAACATTCACGAAAGCTTCATAGCCGTTGCAACGAGACCGTTGATGAATTTCCTATTTATCTCTTCACACCGCGCTTGAAGAACACTTTTTCCAACTAAAAACTCGAATCCCACAGAACTCGTAATTGTATATAGTGATCATTTCAAGCAGATCGTTCACCCTAGTGCAGTGTTTTGAGATCATCGTGACCCCACTTATCTTTCCTGAGTGTGTATGTCCGACGAGCTCACCGCACTTGAGTAATCCATCACAGAAGTCCTTCTCGATTTAATGACTGAGAGAGTCATATCAGAAAGAAGAATGTCCATAGGAGTCCAAGCCTCATCGACAAGAGGAGTACAAGCGTCCTCGTCGACTTCTCAAGCTAGAACATCTCGAGCCAGCACGGAGAGGAGAACTAAGCATAAGGATGACATAGCCAACGCAAAGTTAGTGCCATCTATTATACCAGCTTACATACCCCCCTATGAGAGGTGAGATTAACAGGGAGAGTGTCCCTAGAGATTTTGAATATACCCTAGTAACTGCATATTTACCGAAGGGAGTACGCACCTACCGCACAGATCAAGACAAGGTTACAGCGTTGAAGTTTTGTGACTTCAACCTGGGGGACCATAAGGTTTATAGCATGCTTGCCCCATATAAGTACTTGACGCAAACTAAGGGAAAGGGCTCAAACCTCGTCCCGCAGCAATGGACAATGAACCTCGCATGGTCTACTCTGCTAAACATTATGAAAATACTGCACTTCGGCAGACACCAGGAGGTGAATTCTTGTGTAAAGTTATTGCTAGAAAGTTACCATGGAGGATACCAGTGGTTAGACCGTTGCATAACTGTTGATCTGGCGCTGATCAATAGGATCATCGGGCTTAGCATGCAGGGCCCTGATCCCCATGAGTACTATCCTAGAAAGACCGCAGACCGTGCTCTTGTGCAGAAGATAAAAGAGGACTATAGCGATGTTGAGAAAGGCGCGAGAGGCTACAAGCTAGCTTCTATTGAAAGTGGCGCAAAGCACCTCGCATGCCAATTAATCGCAGTGAAGCTGGTACGTAAGAATCAACCAACACAAGTATCAGGCTTCATAGTTGACCTCGTAGAAAAGTGCACAGAGGGACAACAAATGAACTGGGTGAAGTACCTAGTGAATCAACTCGAGATTGATTGTAGATAAGCTTGGGATTAGGGGCACGAATTCCATTTTATCTAGCTCCTAATACTGATCGCCTTTGTTGCATGGGAGCTACCAGAAGGTGCAACTTTCCTGGACCTTGACCCTTTTGAGCCACTAGTTGTGAAGTTTAGTACCTTGTGGTACTCGAACGACATGAGCAAGCAATGGCCATCGAATGTTGTTTTCCACGTATATTATAATCAACTAAAAGCATCCATAAGGAGTGAACCTCGCATAACCCTGAACACTTTACAGAGGTTTCGAACTCTGATAAAGTTCAGCGTGGACCGCCATTTTATATACCTAACCCCACGTGCTGATGAGCACCAAGAACAGCTCCAGTCTTACTATAAGCTCACAGAAGAAGACCTAGAAGAGATCACCAAGGAGTGGTCGGTGGACCTCCTTGTTCTAGCAGGCCCCGTAGAAATTTCAAACATCGACAGCCCAGAAGTTGTGCAAGATACACCTGGGCCTAATAGAACAAAGAAGACAAAGAGGACGAAGAAGCCCGAAGAGGTTCAGGATATAGATAGCAGATCTGTAAGGATGGCTTCCATTATGCCAGACGAATAAGGTGATGACGAAGAAGGTGCAGAATCTGAACCACAGCAAGTCGAAGTACCGCCACCCAGGGACAAAGCAGACTCATCCAAGAAAAGGAAGGTTTCACCTCTGAAGTCTTCCTCCAAAAAGAAACCAAGAACCCTTGTAACTAAGATGCAAACTGCCCTCACGTTGGATGACTTTGATTGCATCATTGCAGTGGTCAATGATGATTCAAAGTAAATAATAGTGAAGCAGGAAGCGAAGCAGGAACAAATGTATAGCCAGATTGAGATTGCACTCCAAGGAGTACAGCAGGCACTCCAGTCTAGCCGAGAAATCCCTACTACGCCTCTGCCAGAAGGAACAGTAGAAGAAGGAGATGAATTAGTCCAGCTCCACCAGATTGCTGATACAGTCGAAGTACGCCTTCGACGTGCTCAGGACAAAAAAGCGCAGGCCACCCAGGCTCTCAAGAAGGCACAGGAAGAAATTATTGAGCAACGTCAAGCAGCACAACAAGAGAAGAATGCTCTCCAAGAAAAATTTGAAGAAGGTCGAGTGAAGGTCCAAAAGGAGAAAGAGCAGTTGCTCGCAAAGCAGATCAAAATTGAAGAAGCAGTCAACAGATCATTTCGCTCTATGACAAGCTTAGAGAAGAAGGATGAAGAGCCCATAGAGCATCAAGTGATGAAGCTGGTTGAATTTATTCAGTAGCTTCAACAAAGGGTCGTGTAACTAGAGCTTCAGACCATACCACAAACTCCGCAAGAAGTGCACGACCAGCGAGAATTGGACGCTCAGAGTGCAGTTGAGAGTATTATAACACTTGTTGCAGAATGAAAAAAACTAAGTAACAAAAGCACGCAGATATATGAGCAACTATTTGAAGACACAGAGTTGAAGAAACTGGAGTCCCAACTCCAGGAAGTGAAGTAGCATGCAGATACAGTACAGGCACAGCTCAAGCTCCTTCCACCTATCGAGAGGATGAAGAGATCCCAGGAACAGTGAACTTCCCAACAACTTGATTTTAACATGTAGAATAGAGTGATGGAAGTCACCCAGAAACTCCAGCCAAGCCAGGAGGAGGCCTATATATTGTTTGAAGAAATTGAAGGCCAAGGAACACTACTGGAACAAATAGTTGTTACAGTCGAGCAGCAACTGGAAGGGCCTATCAGCGAAGCGGTTGTTCAGGAGTTTGTTGAGCAGGAAGTAGTAGCACATAGACAAGTCGAAGCACCTCGAGCCAAACTTGAGACCTTTGAGGCAACTTTACCCAAATCTAAGTGACTCAGGATGAGTCACAAGTGAGTGTTGGGGGCCTGTTGGCCCTTGACCAAGTTTGAGGAAACACTTGGTCATATTTGACCATTTTTGGAACTTCGACAACTTGTCAATATGGAGCGCAACGCGAAGCGGGGATCGTGGAAGCTAGACCCCTTTCTTGGGTCCTTTTTGGGTTTTTGGCGATAATGTAATGGGTATGGGATGTCGGCCCATGGGTTTACCCATGTTTAGGCCTATTTTGTAAAGTATAAATAAGTAGCTAGGAAATGTAAGAGAGGGTGAGAAGCTAAGTGCTAGTAAAGGCTTTGTGTATACTATGTGACCAACTTGCAGAGCTGAGTGCAAGTGTTGTAAGTGTTGAGTGCACGGATTGTAAGAAGGATATGTGCTAGATCTACTCGGGGAAGGAGGATCTAGCGAGGTGCGCGTAGATCTCCTGTCCTATGTGGAGTACAAGTCTGAGCTCTATGCTGTAATCAGATTGACCCAAGCTAATAAAGAATAAGGAGACTTTTTGGATGTAGCCCCAGGGTGGGGGTGAACCACGGTAAACCTATGTGTTGTGCTCAGTGCCTCGAACTAATGTTTTTGTCTCTTTCCATGTGTTGTGCTTTGCTATGATATATTGGGATAGATCTACTTTGCTTTGTGCTTCTTAGATTTATGGATGTAGATCTGACATATATAAAAGTGTTGAGTGCTAGACCTATTTTGTTGTTTCTAAGTGCTAACTTAACCTAGATCTAAGTGAATGTTGCGGTGCTCTGCGCCATCTGCGGAGTGCCATGAGGGTTAAATACTGATGAATGATCTATGCTAAAGTGTTTTCTAAGTGTTAGAATCACATATCTGTGTCCCAGCTAAGGTTGCAGAAACTTGAGTCTTGCAACCACCCATGCCTCTACCTCGGGTGAGACTTCATCTGCTTCGCAGGTGTTGTCAAAAGGGCGGGTAGTTAGGGTTTTGTTGTTGCGTTCTTGAAGCATGGAACCCTGGGTCTGCCCCTGTGCCAACAGCTACTTCCTGGAGCACAAGCTTATCTGGGACAAACTTAGGAAGTAGGTGAGGTGGTTTCACTACAACATATATCCTGATATATGTACCATGTTCCATTAGATACCAATCCTCAATCATCCTTATAAATTTTATGGCCTGGTCGATCATACAAGATGGGGAGGTGCAAAAAATGAACTCATATTGTGGGGCAAGAATGTGTTCACATATCCTTTGATAATATGTTCGTTATTGGTGTTCCCAAAGAACTTTGCAGTAAATATGGATAGTAACATCGACATGTAACCAACTCCATCCAATGTTCAAGTATTTGTGAGAGATGCACATTGTTGGGGTCCTATAATCATAGGTAATTGGTTTCTTCAACTGCCTATTTGGTGTTGCCCCCGCGATGAAGAGATCTGGCTCGGTTGATTCCATTTCCCCCCATTTGTTTCGCCCGATCCTTCATCATCCTGCTGCATCCTCCATCCACCGTTGCATCTTCAGTCCCTCATCCTTCTTTTCGTCATGCCCATCACTCATCCCTACATGAATAAACAAACTTAGGATAGTAAACAAATAATTAGATTATTTGATAGTGTTAATATTAATTGAATTAATGTAGTTAGACTAATAAACTAGGTTAGTCTTGTAAATAATTAATTAATTATTAATTTATTAATAATCAATAGTTAAGTTAGTTGTTAGCAATTATATTAGTGTTTGATTAATCAAAAATTAATTAAAAACAATTAAAAAATAAATAAAACAATATTAATAAAATATAATAAATCATAAATAAAAACATTAATAAAAAAAAACAAATTAAAATAAATAATAGAATATAAAATAATTTAAAATTTAAATTAATTAAAAAACAAATTAAAAAATAAAACATTAATAAAAAACATACATTAAATAAAACAATAAACGAAACAAAACATAATAAAACGTATAACAAAAAAAAAGCAAAATAAAAAATATTAAAAAACAAAAAGCAAATACATATCTTAAGTCTACCCACGCATTTTCCCACGTACATTTCACCCCCCCCCTCCCAATACCACCTCAGGCGGGGTCTGAAAACCACCTTCCCCCCTGTAAAACCGCTCACCCAGAAATTTCAAAACCGTTTTTTTTGCCTGTTTAACAGTTCGACTTCCGGGAAGGATTCCGAGCAAATGAAAATGAATTTTGAAAAACCGAGAGAGGTTTTTATCAATAACTGGTTGAAGAACAAAAAAATCTCCCAGTTTTTTCACAGGCACCACCAGTTGGGAGAATCGATGTTGATTAAGGTTGGTTGTCATTGATGTCAACCCTTGAAGAAAGCCCATTAGCACAAAGGTTTAGGTAATGGACCCAATATTGTTTGATGTAAATATGACTCGTTATTTTTTTGTCATGGTTGATAAGAAGTAAATATGGATGAACTCCAAAGTGGTCCCCTTATGGTGAAAGCCCTCATGGGAAGATGCTTTGTGGAGTAAGAGAACCCATGCTTAATTGTGGAATAATGAGATGAAGGAAAGTGAATTTGTCAGGGAAAATATCCTAGATGGATAG
>JASDQU010096538.1:7385-20860 GCA_032191745.1 Picea mariana | reverse complement strand
CTCAGAATACTAGCTCCAGAATTCACTTTAAGACTGCTCCAAAACTCGCCATAGGACTGTTCCAAAACAGACCTGAATTTACACCAAGATACTACTAAAAATTCTTGCTGAGAAAAGACTTAATGTTGCCCGAGATTTTCACTGAGATTGTCGTTGTTGTGTATCTGGATGAATATCAAAAACAGCTCTCAATCCACTCCCACTTTTCATCAAGGGTTAAAGTCTTCATCAAATTTTTCATTAATGTGAATATCAGGCTCATACATGAAAGTAACTGTTGTCATTGGTGACCATTTTGCATGGTCCTTACCAATGCCCTTTTTGGCTATCACACGAAACCTCAATTCCTGGCCATGTCGAAGTTTCACAATGATTATGCCCCTTTGTTCAGAGGCATCGAAGACGTTCATATGGGAAACACGGTCCACGGCGACAACGGGGTTATCTCTCATATCGGAAGACACAATATCTAAGCTCGTGACATCTAGGGTTTGATCGCCATCGCATTTCACGTTGAGCTTAAACTCCACCGAACAATAATGGCACTGGGCATCTCTGTTGCAAGTGTCGCAGTCGCGGGAGAATCGCATGTCCATGGCGCGTTCGCTAATGAGTGGAATCAAATCGAGCCTGTGCGCAATAAACTCATCGTTGAGGACCGAGGAGTTGCTCTCGATTTCGACGAGGTTGATTGCGATGGTGGGTACTTCTCCAATCATCACCCTGCGAAGGGCATTGGCGATGGAGGCGTCTGAGTTCTTCAGTTCGAACTTCATGTAGTCATCCTTCATTTCTCGAATTCTCACTGTCGGGAATCGTTGGTAGGATGACATTTTCCCTTGGCCATCCATATTTCCATGCCTGAGTCCTTGCCCTTGCGCTCGCTGTAGCAATTGATTTTCTAGCAGGGGTATGACAGCTTCTAAATGTCCACGGCCTGCCCTTTTATTTGTTGTGCAATAGTCATCTTTAGGAACCGCTCTGATACCATGTTGAGTTTTGATGGTTAAGTTGATGCACATGTAGATTAATTCATTTTATCATTAGTTGAACCATAACTATTGCAGCAACAATAACACTAGCTGCAGTAAACCAAGATCACAAGAAGAATAACCATGCACAAGAACACAAGAAGTATCCTGGGAAAACCCATCTCAAACAAGGGGAAAATACCCAGCAATCCTTTGCTATATTCTCAAGAGAAGATCCCCCACACCAGAAACCCTAGATAAACATAAGAGGGTGCTCTACAACCTTGAAACTAGCGCCCAAGAGAGGTGCGCACTTCAGTCGTACAAGTAGGTCTGAAATAATGAGAAGACGAGTGAGTGTGTAATCCTCAATGGGGATTCACCTCTATTTATACAAGACTTGACACAGCAATAGGTGTGTCTATTGGCACAATAACTCAATAATATAATTAATCATTACACAAATATTAATTATCTTTCACATATGGTGGGGCTGACTTGTACCCTTTACATCACAAATTAAGGTTATAAGCAAATCTTACTTTCAAACAATATACCAAGGATCTCACGTCCACTAGTGCTCAGCCACTAGGGACACGTCCACCTGTGCTCAGCCACAGGGACGTCATACTCAACAGATCACTCAACTGAGTCCACAGGAGTACCATCTGGAGTGCCATCTCAAGCCGACTCAACTGAGTCCACAGGCGTACAAGGCAAGAGACCATCTCACGCTGACTCAACTCAGTCCAGAGGAGTACAAAGCAAGAGACCACATGTCATCACAACTCAGTCCAGAGTCTGACGCACACCCATCACATGGGCACACCCAACACTTGGGATTCCTCACACAGATGTCTCAACTCAGTCCAGAGGAGAACGATCTGGAGGATGTCTCATGAAGTTACAATCAACAACATCATTTGCATACAAATGTTTTTTAAGTAAAATTAAAATTAATGTTTTTTAGGTGACTTAAAATTAATGTTAGAAAGCAACTAAAGGCATTCACAGTGTAAGAGGGAGAGAATGTTACAGATCATCACTATGTATAAGTACAAGGTTTTTGAATATTTAATTAACTCTATTTTGTATTATTTATAATGATATATGTATATATAATACTTAATTAAGATATTTATAAATTGAATAGAAAATTAATATAAGAATGAAGTGACATGACCATAACTGAAGGGTAACAACATTATATATAGATATATTCTAATTGGAGAAAAAAGGTGAATTCAGACATGAATGAACATATTTTGGAGGATACAAATCAGGAATAGGAGTTTGGTGCATAACAGAAACCTAAGAACCCAACTTAGTCAACATCGTGTACAATTATAAAGTTTAATCATAAAATATTAGGATAAGTGCAGATCAAGTCCTATGTAAATATGATTAATCGAGTTGTTCTATATTTAATATTAAGAAGAGGGTGGAGTCCACTTTGAATAGCTTTAATTTGATCTGAAGGCCTTTTACCTATGAATCACCTTCAAAGGCAAGCCAGTTTTATTACTCATTAACTAGGCCTTTAACACTGCTTAAGGGGGTTCTGATCAGATTCATCAAAGTTGTTATATTTAGTATTTATATACATAATTACATCAAGAAAATACCTTATGAAGGGGGGCAACTTTAAACATGTGATGGCTCTCCAATAGGATATATAAATTTTACTTTTACTGTGGTAAAGCATCATAAAAACATACGTACAATCAACATATGAAAGGCAAACAATTCTGAGTGTTTTGAGGAAGGAGAAGAGTAGTCTCATTTCATACATGCAGTATATATGCAAGTACACAAATTCCTCCAAATTTCATGCTTTTCCAAATTTCATGTGAAAGCATGAAATGTACATCTCACTGTGTTGAAGCTATTAACTTGTTCAATTGAAACCTGAAAATCTTTGTCCAAGCATGAAAATAAATTCCATTCCATGTTTTTCATTCATAGGAGAAACAAAAGATATGTTGTGTACAATTATTGACAGGCATGAAAAGTGGCTTAATAGCTTTACATAAAGTAGTTTTACATATGATGTAAAATGGCATGGTAGGAATATATCCAGATTCACCTTTTGTTGTTTATCCCGCTTTTCCTTGTTCACTGCTGACTGCCGAGCTTTGCACAATCTGAAACAAGAAGAAGAAAGGTCTCAATATCAGTATACTTCATGAAGGCATAACTTGACATAGTTTATGATAAGTCAAATAAATAATTTGTCAACTGGGTCTGGCCTGGGTGGGTGAGAGGAGTGTTATCCTCCCCACCCAGGGTCAATTCCCGTAAGTGACATGTTTGAGCTCATAATGAGTGTATCTTTGTATTGACCTTGAGCCCTGAAGAATCTGGTTTACCCTAGGTACCATCCTCGAAACGAGGGCAAGTGCCTGGTGGGTTTCCTCAGGATATGCATTTCATGGAAAAAAAAAGTCAAATAAATAATTTGGAAAATAAAAATTGAATAGCTTAAAGTAATGTATTAGCATGCATACAAAGTGTGAAAATAATTATTAATTAAAAAAAAATTATAAGGCTGTTATCTCCCATGGCGATTCCTGAAAGGAATGCTAATTCAAAACTAAATTTCAATAATTTATCCCCGTGTATGAGAAAAGAGCCTAAACCAATTTAATTTGGATCCCCAAAATATTCTTGTGTAGTGTAAATTAAAGCAAAGAAAATTAATAGCAATTCTAAACAATTCTGGAGTGATGTAGAGCCTTGTATTAGCCTTTGTATGAAGGAGAATATCTCAGACATTAGCATGAACTTTGGATTATTCCCTCTACAAAAGAAGCTTTATCTTGCCCCCTTAGTTCATGCAAGGTAGAGGGAGTAAAAAGCACAACTGGAATCTTGTATGGAGGAAAGGCTGAAAATAATAACAAACCTCGAAAAGAGAATGTCTGACAGAGGAATGTGTTACCCTATTATAACTATGCTGTGGACTATGAAGGTACTTGTCCCATTGTTTGTTGGACTGGTCACTGGACATAAATAGCAAGTGCATGCACAAGAGTCCTGTTGATGATTTATGTCTGATCGTCAGTATGCTGATTGAAGTGGAAAATTGTAGCTGACATCTGAGCATCTTCCATGAAGAGTACCAAAAACAGCTCAAAAATCAAGAATATGAAACTGAAACAATAAAAAGTGGAAACCCAAATTGTGTCCACACATGTTAAAAATGTGTGCTCATATTACATCATACATGTATCAATACTTTGCAACCACACTAGCACAGGCATGCCTTGTTACAATTCAAATCCCCGAGTTGGTGAATAAATATTTTATAATAGAATCAATATGATCCATTAACATGTTCCAATGACTAACAACTCAAATCAGCCACAATCATTATGGTTAGGTATATACCACATCATATTTGTAGCTTCTATAGCAGCTGTGACCTGAATGATAACAGTACCCAAACAATATGCTTTTAGGGAAACAATTTAAAATCATTGTATGAGTAACATGTGATGATGCGGCAAGAGTATGCACCTGCGAAAAAGGATGGAGAAATATCCAGAGTATGAAACCATAATTAGACCCTCCTTAAAGAGCTTAAAAGCTTAAAAGAGAAAACCAGCACATTGTTGATTTTATTCATTAAAATCTTGAGCTTCCATCATGGGATAATGGCCCATCAGAGGAATACAATGCAACAATAGCCTAGCCCACTTGGCTGCTATCTCCCTTACTACCCCTTTGCACTCGTCCTCAACCCTGCCCACTCAAACTTGGATGAACTACTCTTCACCCACTCAATGAGATCTCCTCATTGTCCACTTAGTGTGTATCATCCTCTCACCTAGGCTACCTTTTATCACATTGAGTTAACCCTAAATCCAAAACCCTAGATCTCCTCCAAAGTGATCAACTTTTGAGATCTAATCTCACGTTCACTTTAGATCTAACAGTTAGGATTTAATTAACTCACTTAAGTTACTAATGCCAAGAACTTAGGCATTTAATTAATCTCACATAATTAAAAAGGTCATTCACTTTAATAAATACTCATAAATTGAATTTCCTAAGGTTCTGAGAGTATTAGGACGACTTCCACATGCTAGACACCAAGCCTATGTGGAAGTACATGTCTGATGCTTAATACGGTTGGGATCTAATCTCATGTTCACTTTAGATCTAGTGGTTAGGATTTAATTAACTCACATAAGTTACTAATGCCAAGACCTTAGGCATTTAACTTAATTAATATCACATTAATTAAAAGCTCATTCACTTTAATAAATACTCATAAAGTGAATTTCCTAGGGTTCGTAGAGGTATTAGGACGACTTCACATGCTAGACACCAAGCTTATGTAGAAGTACCTGTCCAATGCTAAATACATCAACACTCTCTCTTAGTGAGGAAGGTACTCCTGCCACCTAGAGGTGGCTCTATCTTCGCTATCAGATCTACTACCATGCTTACTCTCCAATCCACCTGATNGTAGCTGACATCTGAGCATCTTCCATGAAGAGTACCAAAAACAGCTCAAAAATCAAGAATATGAAACTGAAACAATAAAAAGTGGAAACCCAAATTGTGTCCACACATGTTAAAAATGTGTGCTCATATTACATCATACATGTATCAATATTTTGCAACCACACCAGCACAGGCATGCCTTGTTACAATTCAAATCCCCTAGTTGGTGAATAAATATTTTATAATAGAATCAATATGATCCATCAACATGTTCCAAGGACTAACAACTCAAATCAGCCACAATCATTATGGTTAGGTATATACCACATCATATTTGTAGCTTCTATAGCACCTGTGACCTGAATGATAACAGTACCCAAACAATATGCTTTTAGGGAAACAATTTAAAATCATTGTATGAGTAACATGTGACAATGCGGCAAGAGTATGCACCTGCAAAAAAGGATGGAGAAATATCCAGAGTATGAAACCATAATTAGACCCTCCTTAAAGAGCTTAAGAGCTTAAAAGAGAAAACCAGCACCTTGTTGATTTTATTCATTAAAATCTTGAGCTTCCATCATGGGATAATGGCCCATCAGAGGAATACAATGCAACAATAGCCTAGCCCACCTGGCTGCTATCTCCCTTACTACCCCTTTGCACTCGTCCTCAACCCTGCCCACTCACACTTGGATGAACTACTCTTCACCCACTCAATGAGATCTCCTCATTGTCCACTTAATGTGTATCATCCTCTCACCTAGGCTACCTTTTATCACATTGAGTTAACCCTAAATCCAAAACCCTAGATCTCCTCCAAAGTGATCAACGGCTAAGATCTAATCTCACGTTCACTTTAGATCTAACAGTTAGGATTTAATTAACTCACTTAAGTTACTAATGCCAAGAACTTAGGCATTTAATTAATCTCACATTAATTAAAAAGGTCATTCACTTTAATAAACACTCATAAATTGAATTTCCTAAGGTTCTGAGAGGTATTAGGACGACTTCCACATGCTAGACACCAAGCCTATGTGGAAGTACATGTCTGATGCTTAATACGGTTGGGATCTAATCTCATGTTCACTTTAGATCTAATGGTTAGGATTTAATTAACTCACGTAAGTTACTAATGCCAAGACCTTAGGCATTTAACTTAATTAATATCACATTAATTAAAAGCTCATTCACTTTAATAAATACTCATAAAGTGAATTTCCTAAGGTTCTTAGAGGTATTAAGACGATTTCACATGCTAGACACCAAGCTTATGTAGAAGTACCTGTCCAAAGCTAAATACATCAACACTCTCTCTTAACGAGGAAGGTACTCCTGCCACCTAGAGGTGACTCTATCTTCGCTATCAGATCTGCTACCATGCCTACTCTCCAATCCACCTGATTGGTTGCTCTCTCTGACACGAAAGTTATCCCTGCCATCTCACTTTGACCCGTCTTTGAAGACTTCCCTTTGATCATGCTCCTAGAAGCCTCCTTCTCCTGAGCATCCTGCATTGCCATCTCATACCATGACTCCTTGACATACTTGGAAGGCTACTCCTTCCCACTTGAACCCAAAGGTTGACTCCCTCTAAGCTACTCAACCTTCAGAGCTACCTACTCTTTGTTCTCTGCCACTTTGTTGCTTTCCATAGCTCGCATAAGCTGGCCATTTAGCCTATACAAGTTGCTCTCTCTAAATCCAAAAACCATTGTTGTGTCTGAGCTAAATCCTCTGGGTTTGATCAACGCCTGTCCATCCTGGAATAGTACATCAAAGCCCTTCTTCTCAATCGCTGAGATGGAGAGCACACTCCTCTTGAGTTATGGCACCCATAGCACATTCATCACTCTCAACACACCTCCTGACTCCATCTAGAATGGCGTTGTCCCAGATCCCTGTACTGCATGCTTGGTGCCCACACCAAGTTCCGCATACATGTCTTTGTCTGAATCTGTGAAGCTCTCGAACAACTCCCATGCTCCAGTCATATGACATGTGGCTCCACTATATATTAGCCATGCACCAGCTGATATGGTACCCAAGGTAGTCTAGGAAACAAGTAAGAACTCTGTCTGTTCAAACTTCTTGGCAAACTCATATGCTTGAGCCTTTGCCAATGAGTTACCTCTGGTTGCGTCTTGTTTCCACCATTCTTCTTGTTTGGACATTGACCTGCATAATACCCAAACTTGTGACATGCATAGCACTTGACTTTGCTCATGTCCTTCTTCTTGTCGTCTTGAGAGGTAGACTCTCCATTGGCGATCTTCTTGAGCTTTCCCTTCTTTGCCTAGCTGGTAAGAGAAACGTTCTCATCATCATTCTTGTACCGGCCTCCTTTCAATTCTTCAGCTCGAAGTTCTTCCTAAACAAAGTCATCCCACAACCTTGACCAATCTGAGAGCTTCTCACGTGCCACGATCCCTTTGATGAATGGTGTCCACTCCTTCGTGAAGCCTTTGAGTGTCGTCCTCACCAACTCTGAATCATCCACTGTCTCCCCGATTACAGCTAGTTCATCTCGAACCTGTCGGATCTGGGTGAAATAAGTTGTCACCGTGTTTGATCCTTCATCTTTGTGTCTCCGAGCTTCTCTCTCAACACCATTTTGTGATTCTTATTCTTACTCTGAAATAAACCATGTTGACCACCTATCCAACTAGGGGGTCAACTCCATGTGCCATGAAGAGATGCATCGTCAGATGCTAATTTGTCGATGACAGTTTGGTTCTACTAGGCAATTTATGCCTCCAACACTTTTTTTTGTAAATGGAATTTCCGCACCCCTGCGTGGGTTAATAATGTAATAGTTCTGCATGGGTCATAGTTAGGTTAGTTACCTTGGGATTTCTTCATTAGGAGAGTTCCTTTCATCGAGGGTTTTTTATCCTCAGGTTGTTAATTGGGCTTTTCAGCCTTATTAATTTCCCTTGAGTTTTTCCCTCCCACCAGCAATAATTCCTCCAAAGTGGTGAAAGGTGTTCTAATAAGGTTATCTTCTGGTAGTTATTGTTTATGAATGATGTAAATGACCATGTATAACATCTTAGAAAGTTTCGTAAAATTCCGCCGAGTCTAAATAGGTTTTTTTAATTAATTAAATTAATTAAATTTTCCTAAAGTTTGGAGTTTAATTATTTAATTAATTAATTATTTTTGAGCAAATATTGTAAAAACTAGGTCCTTGGGCTTTTGATAGGGGTATTTGTGCTCAAAAGAAATGGAAAGACACCCCCTACACCCTTGGACCAAATTTCAGCTCAGTTGGACAACTTTTGATAGGTGTTTGTCCACCAGGAGTCTCAGTCAGTCAAAACAGCAATTTTAATTGCTAAGTCATGACATAGGTAAAATGTCATTTTTGTAATTTATAAGCAAATGGATGAAAGTAATGATGGAAAAAGTGTGAGAGATTTTTCCTAACCTTTCCTAACCTTTTCCAACCCTCACATCACCCTCTCACCTAGCCATTAAGCAAAAACGTCACTTTTCCTAGAGTGGTGTGCCTCCCCTCTACAAAGTCTCCAAAAAGTGAAAAAATAATAAAAAAATTAATGGGAGACTTATTACATCCCTTGGTGTGCCTCCCTAGACCCTACAACTCATCATTTCACTTATCAAAGTCTTGCCAACTCACTCCAACTCATTTTCATTTCATCCATCCATGTCAAAACCTTAACTTACCAAAACCCTAAAAGTGACTTTTCTTTGATGTGTGACACTTGTAGCTCATCCAAGAGGGGTAGCTTTGCCTTCCCAAGTATAAATAGAACCCCTCCCTCACTCATTTGACACCATATCTTGAGCTATTGTTATGCTACTTGATTTTCCCCTCATCTCTCTCTCTCTTGGTTCATTGTGCTTCCTTTCCATTTTGCTCTTGAGAGTGTTGGAGCAACTTCTTGCCACAACACTCTCCTCTTGAGTAGTAGAAAGGCTTTGGAGGATTTTGAAGAAACAAAGAATATTCTTGTTGCTTCTTTCTACTATTGAGGTGATCTTGTTCTATTTCTCTCTCATTCTTGCTTCAAGTTTTATGGATCTAGAGTAGAAGTTTCAAGCAAAGTATTTTGTTTGGATAGATCTTGTGGTAATATTATCATAGATCTAGTGAAGTGTTTAGTTGGGTATTTCAAAGTAGTTTGTTTTACCATCTAGATCTACTCACATTCTATCTATTTTTGTAGCTTCTCTCTCACTTTTTGCAGGTTTACCTCTAGGGTTTTATTGGGCTAGCCTCAAGGAAGAGTTTACTCTTAAAACCCCCATAAACTCCATTGCTTTTCAGATCTGGTTTATTTACTCATTCCTTCTATATTTCAGTTTGCTAACAATCGTAGATAGGTCACAAAAAAACAATTTTTCACTTAAAACTTTTATATGAAAAATTTCTACTCTCAAACAGAAATTTTTCCTCACTTTTCTTGTTGTGTGCAGCATTTTCAGCAAGCAATAGCTTGCTGGTTTTTACAGGTTCTCATCAGGTTAAGGGGTTTTGCAGCCCACTTTTGGTCACACAACACTCCCAAAGGTCCCTCCTTTGGGTTGGTAAAAAGTCTCACCCTTCTCCTTCATTTTTCTAGCATTTTGGGTGAGTTCTTTAAAGCTTATCTTCTTGTGTATAATTTCATTGGTTGTAAATAATAACTTGTGCCTACACCTTGGGAGAGAAATCCCCAAAATCGTAAGGCTAGGGCATAGTTGGATTTTCAAGCATTTCTTCATTATTTTGCCCCACTTGTCAACTAGGGCAAGGACGTGTGGCTAGTTGTGCTAATCTTAGTTAATTTACTTCTCTTTTACAACCCTCTTTGGCACAATAAAGGTAGGCTTGCCTCCACCTTGTGCCATTGTAAGTGGTTTGTCCCTTTGTCTTTCATTTCAAGCTAGCTAGGTTAGTTATGTGTTGATGGCTTAAATGATTAAAATATTCTAGAGGTAGATCTCATACACACACTAAATCTTAGCTTAAGCCTTTAAGGCATAATCTCTTTTACATGCTTTAGATTTCTTCAAGTTTCATTACATATGCTCTAATCCAACATACACATGGTTTAATGCATTGACAATGGTTTAACAAGTAATCCTTTTAACTTGCAAATTAACTCATCTTTAAGGCCATTTGCCATCATCTAATTGTGAAGCATAAGTTGAGCATGTATGTGGTGTAGGGACACACTTTAATTTCAGCAAACACTTTTCATATCTTAGCACTTTACCTTCATGCAATAACATTAATGGTTAAGTGGTGATAAACTAAAGCACTTTTTCTTTTCTTTGGCAAGTTGTTTTTGCCTTCCCTTTCATTCATTTATCTCAAATTTCTTCTTGTTTTAAGGCTTTAATCATATGGTATAACGATAACCTTTCAATTCAGCTTTTATCTCAAGTTTCTTACATTGTTTAAATGTTATAATTTCTTGGTTTATGAACACTTTAGTAGCTGATTGAAGTTTCGGTTTTGGGCCTAATTCACTATTTTCGGGAAGTAAAAGTCACTAAAACACTCTTAAACACATCTTAAAACTTAGTCCTAAGGTATAATAATATATTAGACTTAATAGGACACCTAAATCAACCATCTTCACCATCTAAAACGGGCCTTCAAGAAGGCAATGGAAGGTGCTAGGCCGAGGATGGTCTCACAGCGCGCGGCGTCCTTTCCGGGAGTACTCGGATCTTTAGGGTTGAACTGTGAAGCTAGGGTAGGCCTTGTTGCCTCACTTCTTGAGCATCCAGCAGCCATTTGGTAATTGGGGGAGGAGGATTTTGGTTTGACACTTAGTTAGGGTAGTAAAATCTTTGACAATCTTTAAGTAACTTTTAATCTACTAAGCTTTTGAACACCTTACTTTCATTGGTAGATCTTATGGTTGTTGGAACAATACTTGCAAGCACACCTCTCTTTTAATTTTACATGCAACTACATTTCCTTTTGCTTTGTGGAGTAATCATCTAAGTGTCATCTTTTAAGTATTGTGGAGCACTTGTTCTTTAAAGCATTCCATTTATTTGTTAAGTGTTCTTTATGATGTGATCCCTCAAGAGATAGCGCATCCCATTTGGAGGCATCTTCTTGTTGGGTCTTGAGTTTTGTGATTGCCATTGAAAAGCAGTCCAATAGAGTAAGTGCCATTGGGGCATGCTTGGCTTAATGTGTTGATGATCTTCATGCTTTAAAATCCTTTAATTCCTGCACATTAAAACATATGGTTAACTTGCCATTTTGTATCTTTATATTTTGTAGTTCTTAGATATTCTTGTTGTATCTACTATATCATCTATTCATCTTGTATCTAATTGTGGATTTGTATCTAATTTGTTGTGAAGTAATTGTAATCATTGTTTTATTTGTAAATCTTTGTAACAAAACCCCCTTAAACATTAGTTGACCCCTTTGCCCAACCATAGGCACTAGTCTTAGTTGACTTAGGGAAGGGTTTGTTTGTCATAAGTTAATCTTGCATCTTGCATTGTTGTCTTTGCATCATAGGTTAGTCTTTCCCCCCAACCTTGTAACTAATTAAAACCAACGGCTAGAACATAATGTAAATCATATCTAGTAACTAAGGTCTACCCCCCTAGGATTCCCTAGGAGTAAGCCTAGACGGAAGAGGTTCAAGTCAAAGTGACAGCGTGGGCTTTGAACCTAGGCACCGTGCCTCCAAGGACACACTAAGTGAGCAGGACTTAGGTCACGTTTGCAAGTGTGTATTAGAACGGCAACAAACCCTTCAGAGCCTCCCACATATACTTAGCAGTTGTCTTTTCAGGAAAAGAGGGATCAAATGATCCTTCACTCCATCTAGAATAATTCTTTTGGCTTTCACGTCCTTTAGTTTATGGGCGACCAGATCTTTTGGATCCATTGGTGGGACCACAATGGAGTTAATAAACTCCCAAATATCGTTTTCCAATAACATCAACAGGATCATCTCCTTCCAAAAACTATAGTTGGACGCCCCGTCCAATCTATCCTCAAACAGCAAACCAAATGACGCTTGTTATCGTGCAAACTATAGGTTGGGCAAAGCCCGACCCAATCCACGAGATGGTGATAACAGTGGGAGAGTCTACCCACTATCACCTTAGATAAACCCTCCCATCGCTTTAGTGAAGGAAAAATCCAACACAGGGGGGGAATCTCAAGTGACCCTAGGGGGAAATGTGATGGAAAGTGAGGTTATGGAAGTGATACCCCTATAGGTCAAACTATTAAGTGGAGAATGGCTTAGAAACAAGTCTCAAAGATGATTAATGATTACCAAGTGCTTGAGTACTTGCAGAAGATAGTTGTACCTGCCCGAGATACAAGAAGAGACAAGTACACAAGCTCAAAGATTAAGTGGACAAGCAAGTTAAGCTTGTTGTCCCAAACTAAAGCAATAAACAAGAGTATATATCAGCAAGGAATAAAGCTAATTACTGCAGATTTAAGCACTCAAAGCTTCAAAGATTTATTGAGAGATGAAGCACAAAACATGTAGATTAATTCCCAATACTTTAGCACAAACTTTAGTGGTATTAGAGGGTTGGTGTATGATGTTTTCAGAGTATGTTTGTAACAGTCAAATGGATGTAGCAAAGATTTGCTACCGCAACAAGTTTCAACCACTAAAAAAAGCAAGTAATCCAACAAAAAGTTCACCAATTAGCAGTAGAAAGATAGTGATGGATTACTAGCAAATTTCCACTGTTGAAATGCAAGTTAAATTTAAAGATATAGAGTGATTTGTTGCAGCCCTAATGGCTGTAGCTTTAAGTTATGACAGCAGTAAGATATCCTTAGCCAAAGAGAATGTCTTAGTGGCTCAAGCAAGCTAGTAGAGCATAGAATTGATTTCACTTCAAACAATTTGAAAATCTCATAAAATCACATTACCCAATGCAAGCAATTTATTTCTCCAATGCAAATTTCAGATTAGTGCCTTTAATATTTGGGTAAATGGAGTCATGAATGTATGAGTTAGATCCACAATATCCCGAGGGGTGTAAGCCCTTTTACTCCCTAGGGCATGCAAATCAAACTAGGGCAAATCTAGG
>JASDQU010096536.1:12579-24620 GCA_032191745.1 Picea mariana | reverse complement strand
AAGTCAAAACAAAAGATGAAGCTCTAGTGAAGATCCAGGATGGATCCTCTTCCTTGTCTAGCTAGGGTGGATATTACACCATTGAAACCAAACCAATAGTGGAAGGTTTTTTTTAAACCCTAATGAAACAATGGCCCCAAGAGCACTTCAAAATGAGAGATCAAAACATAATGCTAAAGAGAAGGGTTACCCCTCTATTTATCCTTCCTTCGGTCCTTCTAGATCTTTCCCCCTTTGACCAAATCAAATGTGACTTCTAGAATTTTCCCCTTTTTGACTAAATCAAATATAACCCTTATTTTAACTCCAATTTTAACTTTAAGGTTAAAACTCACTTTAATAATGGTTAAGTAACTTATTAATCTAAAGTTACTTTATTTCCCCAATGTCACTTTAAAAACATAACACCTCCTAACTAAGTGACATTAAATGACCCCCTTTTTACTCCTTTTTTCTCCACTGACAAGCCATGAAAGTTGCTTCTACTACAAAATGGGGAAACCCAAAAATAGGGACATGAAAAAATGTTCATCTCTCAAATCACTTGCCCAATATGCATGTAGTACAACATGTGGCAAGAGGATGGGGGGGAGGTGACTAGGACCAAGAGTTGACGAGTGACATCATAAAAGGTATAAGTGTCTTGCACAGACACTAAGGGTCAAAATCGAAAGATAAGTTGGAGTGACAAGGAAAATTGGTGCTCTAGAAAGGTTTTAGGGAGTTGTGAAGAAAAGCACACAATTCACATATTGTTTAGGGCATGAAGAGTTGTTTCTTGCAACAAAGGAAAGCATCTATAAAGCATGAGTTCATCACATGTCCTACACGAGGTAGTAGTTGGTGTTGAAATCTCTCACACTCAACATTCGACTGTTAATTCCAAATAAATTACTTATTGAATTAAATCGCAACTGAGTAACCAACTAAACATGCCAAGGAAGCATAAAAAGRGAAACCAAATCAAGCACACAAGAACACCAAAAGTTTTGGGTATAAACCCCTGGAAAAAACCTTGGAGGGAACATTAGTGTTGAGAATGAATTTATTATGCTAAAATCAGTGCTCCTGTAACATGGATAATGGCCCACTGAGAGAAATACAACTACAAACAAACCTAGAAAAGTCTAACCTGACGTACAAACCAAAATTGCATGCTTTTTGAGGTGTACATAATTCGCCTTCTTGTGAACTGCGTATGTACACGACTGTCACCTATGTGAACCATGTACGTGTATGAAAATCCTATACGACAAGCTTTGTATGATCTGACACTTCCATTTGGATTCCTCTGACTAAAACCCACCTATGTTGCCTCTATTCTCTCTTCTACTTGACCTGGTCTCTAGATGGAGGTCCTTCTCCACCTATCCAATATCTTGAATCGCAGTCCTTCATGATCTAACTCTCTCAAAAGTAAATCATTTACTCTCAAGAATCTCAAGTATCAAGTGTCTTCCTCCTTCTCCTGGCCTTCCTTTTATAATCATGAGTTATAATCTATTTCAAGTCTCACTTGAGACTCAGATTGCATGTGAAGATTACATGCTAAGTACTTCTAACACTTTCCTCAAATAACTCAATTACCTAATTACATAATTAATTAAAAAAACAATTTACTTTAATAATTCTTTTAATTAAAGTAAATCCAAGAGTAGAAGGCTTTGGACGATTTCCACACTTCTAGACACATAGACCTATGCAGAAATACTGGTCTGATGCTACCACTAACATCAACACTTTCTCTCATCAAGGAAGGTATTTTGCACCACTCCAAGTCTATCTTTGAAGAATACAAACTTCCCTTTCTCCAAGGGCTTGGTTATAATATCTGCAAGCTGCTCATCTGTGGAAATATATTGAAGCTTGACTACTCCCTTCTGGATCCTATCTCGAATGAAGTGGTATCTGATGTCAATATGCTTAGACTTGTCATGGAATACTGGATTCTCATAGAATTTGATACAACTCTGATTATCAAAGTATATCACCATAGGCTCAATATCCTAATCAAATAAACATGTAAGCAATTTGCGAAGCCAAATGGCTTCACAATTAGCTCTACTCACTGCCATATACTCTGCCTCTACTGAACTGAGTGCTACAAAAGTTTGTTTCCTGTTGAACCAAGTAATCACTATTGATCCTAAGGTGCTCTTTCTATCTACTGCATTGCTTGCCCAATATGAGTTTGTATATCCCTGCAACCTCACTCCATCTACTCCAAGATACCTCAATCCATACTCCATTGCACCTCTCAAGTACCTAAGCACATGCTTTGTTGCGATCCAATGCACCTACCTCGAATCCACCATGAATTGACTCAAGGTGTTCACAACAGAACAAATATCTGGCCTAGCGTTGACCAAATACATCAAGGACCCTATCGGCTGCATGTATATCCTAGGATCCACCAACTATGAATTTGAAGTGTCAATATTCTTCAGATTGGTAACCATAGGCATATCCATCAGTTTATAATCCTCCATCTTGAATCTCCTCAAGGATCTACTGCATACTGCACTTGTCCAAGGAATATCTCTCCCGATACCTGCCATACCTCTAACCCCAAGAAATAATGCATTATACCAATGTCCATCTCGAACTCACTAGATAAATCTGCTTTGCACCGTGCAATAAGCTATTATGCACATTTGAGAAACAAGTCATCTATGTACAAAACCCAAATGAGAGGATCCTCTCCAACAAGTATGAAGTACAAGTTAGGATCCACCTCACTCTGAGTAAAGCCCATATTCTACAAGTATTTGTCAATCATATAATACCATGCCCGGGGTGTTTGTTTGAGTTCGTACAAGGATTTCTTAAGCCTACACACATGAGATTCCCTCCCATGTACCTCAAATCCCTAAGGTTTCTCTATGTATACTTCCTCCTCAATGATCCCACTGAGGAAAGTTGTTTTCACATCCATATGACGTATCCTACACCTCAAAACTAAAGCAATAGAAATAACAACTCGAATAGAAGCATACTTGGCGACTGGAGCAAATGTCTCCTCGTAGTCCACTCCCTCTTTCTGGGTGAACCCTATTGCCACAAACCTCACCTTGAATTTCTCTATGCTACCATCTGCAACATGCTTGATCTTGTAGAGACACTTGGAACTCACAACTGACTTCCTCTCTAGTCTCGACACTATGTCCCAAACATCATTCCTCATAATAGAGGTGTACTCCTCTACCATGGCATCTTGCCATACTTGTTGATATGTTGCTTCCTAAAAAATGAAAGGCTCAGCATCAATGATGCTACTTATAAGCACCATATAGTTTGGAAACTTTTTTGGAGGCTTGCGCTCTCTAACCGTAATCCTTGGAGCCTCACCAACATCCCTCAATGTCTGCAATAGCTACCTAGGTCTCCTGAAAATACTGGAAGGGGCTAACTCCTACTCCCCACCTGATGTCTGAACAACTAACTATTGCTCATCCTTCAAAGCCCATTTCTCCTTGTACTGTTGATGACTCCCGAGTACTCCTAGATGCCAAGTTCTCCTCGAACTTAATATCTATGTTCACAGCTATCTTTCACTGCACTGGAAGGAAGATCATCTAAGTCTCTGAGGTCTCATTGTACCCCACAAATATACCCTTCTATCCTAAAGGCTCCAACTTCGTCCTCTTCTCCACAGGCACATGGATATAAACTAGACAACCAAATATCCTCAAAATGTCGTATCACTGGCTTCACCCCTAATAATTCCTCCTCTAGAGTCTTGTCCCCCAATATCTGGTGAGGACTCTTGTTCTACACATACATTGTCATTTTACAAGCCTTTTCCCAGAGAAACATAGGCAACTCTTGGTCATGCATCATAACCCCGATAAAACCGATGATGGACTGATTATTTCTCTCTACAACCCCATTCTACTGAGGGTTGTATGAGATTGTCAGCTCCCTTTTGATCCCAGCCTTCTTGCAAAAATCCTTGAAGTCATTAGAGGTGTACTCTCCCCCATTATCTGACCTTAAGGCCTTGATATTCTTACTTGTCTAGTTCTATACCTTTTCCCTAAACTCCTGAAACCGAATGAAGACCTCATCCTTGGTCTTCACAAAGAAGATCTAGGTTTTCCTGGAAAAATCATCAATAAACGTCACATAATATAATGATCCATGTAATGATGCTACTGACATCGACCCACTCACATCTGAATGGATAAGATCCAAGATCCCCTTGGACTTGCTCTCTCTGCTAGGAAAAGAAACCTTGGCATTCTTGTCAAGTGCACACCCTCTGCACACTCCCTGCCACTCAATCCTGAACTCTGGAAGACCCGTGACAATCCCCCACAGAATCGACAAAGTTGTGTAGTGTAGGTGTCCCAACCTCCTATGCCACAACTCACATAGGATGCCAATATTGTGTACCAAACCCTAAACAAGCTTTCCCTACAACATGTATAAAGTGTCTTTTCCAAACCCAATGACCACTATGTTGTCTGGGCTAGCCTTCTTTGGACATATGAGTACCTTCCCTCTCTGAAAAGTAACGAAAAAACCCTTGCCCTCCATAGATTAGACTAAAGGAAAATTATTCTTCAAACCTGATATGTAAAGCACATCATGGGCATCTAACGAACCCCATGACTCCAGATGGAACATAACTGTTCCCTCTCCCTTCATTGCATACCTAGCATCATCACCAAGTTGCACATGAAGATCTGCGTAACTCTTCGTCAGACTACTAAATATCTCACGTGCTTTTTTCATATGAAAAGATGCATCATTGTTCAAGAACCAGGCACTCCTCACTATTGTGTTGGTAGAGAGGCAAGAAACTAGTGAGAAATCCTTTTCAAACTTTGTTGCAAACTCATCAAGTTGCATCTTTGCTGATGTTGTCGTCTTCATCTTTCCATTACCCTTCTTCTTCTTTTTCGGGCACTGAGATGCATAATGTGCATAATGTCCATTCTTATGACATGAAAAACTCTTGATTTTACTCAAGACCTTCTTCTTCACTGGTTGTGATGATCCTCCTTCATTGTTACCCTTCTTGCTAGAACTCCTTCCTTTGCCCTTCCTTGTCTTGCTAGCAAGAGCCAAGTTCTCTTCTACCTCCCTGCTTGTTTCCCTTAAACTCCTCTCGAGTCTCTTCTTGGATTCAATCATCCCAAAGTCTCTGCCAATCTAGGATATTTTTTCGAGCACAAACTCCCTTGGAAAATGTTTCCCATGACTTGGGAAGACCACTCAATGCTGTTGATATTACGATAGTTGTGGGAGGTACTAACCTCTACGTGTAACCTTTGACAAGTCTAGAATATTCTGGGAAGCAAGAGAAACCCTAGAAGATTAGGAAATAACCTTAGAAGACAAGTCGACTCAAGATAATAATTTATATTAATTTATTATCCTCTAGAAGTAGAAGTTGGTCGAGTTAGGTCACTTGGACGACTATAAATAAGAGGGTGCTAGAGCTCATTTGTCACACTCACTCTCACAACTGCATAAGGACAAGTGGTGCGCATGACTGGAGGAGAGTTGTAATTGCTGCAATGGTGACTTGGTCTTTGGTTATGGTTGGTTATGGTTGGACTTTATGGTTGGTTATGGTTTGGACTTTCTAGTTGGTACATTAGCTTTGGAGAGAGGTATGCTACTTTAGTTGGCTATTGATTCTAGGGTTTGCTTCCATAATTATTTTGTCTGTCAAGGTTAAGGTGCTCGAGGGTGGCATTTGTGCCTATGGTTGGATGATAATATTTCTATATTGTCTACGGTGAAACGAGCACACCTACTATTCTAACAGATTATGGGCCCACACTATGTTCAGACAATCTAACCACTAGAAGGTAGATTGGGAGGATTTGTTCAGTTGCAATCAAATTTTTGTTGCAACAACGAAACCCTAACCCTCGTGTTGAGGCACCTTAAGTGAAGTGCTTGACCTAATTTCTGGGTAACCTAGTGTGCCCTAGACTAGTGCAACTCCTGGCACTGTCAGCAAGCCAAGGCGTCAAGTATGAGTTTTTGGTCAAAGTCAAAGGTTGACTAAGTCAAAGTCAAAGGTTGACCAAGTCAAATCAGTCATGACTTACTCTATGAAGTTAGAAAACAAGTTAGAAGGGGCTTCTAACTTCATAGCATGGAAGACAAGGATTGACCTCATCCTTGCCAAGAATAAAGTGTTGGATATCGTGAAAGGAAAGATCATGGAACCATAATTTGAAGCGGGAAAAGAGAAGGAACCTTAGAACGTTGTAGTTATGGAGAACTTCAAGGCCAATGACATCAATGCTATGAGCATCATAGTGGACACTGTAAATGACCATTTAATATCCTACACTTTTCATCTTGACTCATCTAAGAAGATGTACGATGCCCTAACCAACCTCTTCTCAGTCATAAATATTGGACAAATGGTGAGTCTGAAGAATGAGCTCCGTGACATGAAAATGAATGATTGTGACAACATAACATCACACTTTGTAGGAATCTCTCAGTTAAGAGATCAACTACAAGCTATTGAGGAAATCATTTTAGAAAAGAAACTAGTAAATATAGTACTTAATGCCCTTCCCAAGACATGGGATGCCTTTGTCGCAAGCATGAACACAAGAACAAAGTATGCCACATTTGAATAACTTTGGACTTGTTGTGCACAAGAAGAATCAAAGATTATCACAAAAGAGAAATCCCAAAAGAAAGATGATGATCAAGCCTACACAACAAAGTTCAAGAAATTAAATAATAAGAAGAAGTTTGGATCAAGGAAGAAACCAAATAAAAAAATAGGATATGTCAAAAATGCAATGCTTCAACTGTCAAAAATATGGTCACTACAAGAACCAGTGTCTTGAGTTAAAGAAAAGGAAGGAAACACACGAAGCAACAATTTCCAAAGAAAAGGAACCCTCAAAGAAAGTCAAGCAGAATGAAGCATACTTCTTCTACTATTCATGGTAACAATATTCTTTTGTAACATAGTCCTTACACATACCATGTTTACATACATATCACGTGTATCTATTTCTTAGAAGATAAGATGGTCAGTGCTAATGAAACAATACCTATGGTAGAAGAATAAGATAAGGATTTCCATTACAATGACAACTAGTAATGTATTTGAAAAGGATGAAGTATGTTGACTACCTTTGGTGACAATCCCTATGGAAGCTATTAAAATTATATATAAGTAACAACTACCAGATGGATTGCAATCAGAACCAAACTTGAAGAGACCCGAAAAAAGTCAGACCAGAAAGAAGTCAACAATCAAGAGGAAACTAGAATAGACTTGTGACACTTTACAGAAAGAAAGAAGGATGCAGACAAAAGCTTGGACTCTCTTAGATGGAGGGAGATGATTGTATAATTCCAAAAGAAGAGCATGCATATTGCTCATTCAAGCATGACGCTGTGATTAGGAGGGAGGTAATCCTCAATGATGTGATCCATTAAAGAACCTGTGCAGACTATGAAGTATCTGTCCATGTTCTTCATTATAAGTAACAACCATGATAAGCAACACATGTTCATTTTGACTCTAGAAGTAGTCTTCTTCGAAAAGAATCCCTAAATATCCTTGGTTGTCCATCTACATTTATGTTCCTACAACGAAAAGAAGAGGCTTGAACATTCAAAAAGGAAGGGCATAGAATCTACAAAAGATTCCATGGACTCCAACATTGGAGAGAAACATGAGGAAGAACATGAAGATTCCAAGAAAGAAAGAAAAAATCAGAACAACCAATTGACCCAGTTATTATACTGAGAATCATAAGACTACCAACATGTTTTGAACCCACTAGAAGCAGTCAAACGAAAGGAATGGAAGGAAGTTGTGATGAAGAACAATGTATGTGAGAAATCGTGAAAAAGACTTATGAATGGAAGCATTGATAGATACAAGACGAGATTCAAAACTAGAGGATTCTCCCAGAAGGAGGGAGAAGACTATGATGATAGCTTGTTCCAATAACCAAATATACCTCTAGCTGAGCCATTATATCTCTTGCAGTATCCACGGGTTAGAGTTTACATCAGATGAATGTAAAGACTGTTCTTCTCAACAAAATAATTGGATAAGAAGCATATGTAGAACAACCTCAAGGTTTTCAGGTATACTAGAAAGAGACCCATGTATGCAGATAGAAGAATACCTTGTATGGATTCAAGCAACCTCATGTAGAGCCTCACAAAGGAAGTGTATCGAAATAGTTCTTCAGAAGTCTAGAATGATGGATTGCAAATCCATGGCAAACTCCCATGATGATAGATCTGAAGAAGTTGAGAGAATATGATCCAGTAGACCCTGTTATAGCGCAGGTAGTAGGATGGGAAAATCTCAACCGAACCACAAATCAAGTGTTACAACCTGGGAATCCTACACTCAATGTCACCTCGATGTAGGTCTCTCACTTCAAGGGTGACTAGGTCACTCTAGGGAGGTGATCCTGGTGACCCCAGGGGGATTTAAATGGAGACAGAGAGAAATGGAAGTGAAACCCCTAGAGGTCAAATCTAAGTGGAATGAAAGGTGGGAAGAGATTTCTTGTAAGTCAAGTGACTGTTGCCCCACATGTAAAGCACTTCTCCGGATGATTGTACCCACCCGAGACACAAGGAAATCCAACTTGCAATGATATATGTTAGTATGGATTAGAAATTTAAGCTTTATGTCCCTAATTTTCATAAGCATGTGATAGTTTATATCAGAAATAAAACATCTAAATCAACATACAAAGATCTAAAGTAGTTAAGTAAATCAACATCAAGATTAGCAATGAATATAGGCTGAAAAATGGCACTTAAGAACCAAGAGAAGATGGTTGTTGTAAACATGTATTTTCTGCAGAAAATTGCAGCCTTATGGATGTAGCATTCAATGGCATGCAGAAAAAAAATCAACCATGGAAAAGTGCCAAGAACTAGCCCAAAAGGTGTGCCCTAGTTAGTAGAGTAAGCGAGCAAAATTTTGGAGCTAGCCTAGGGTTAGTTTAGGACTATAGCTAGTAGTTTATCTAGGTTAGATCAACCCTAATGGCTGTAGGTTAGGGTTTGTAACACCAAGCAAAGTAATGGGAGATAGGGGACGCCCTAGTAGGGGAAGACTCCTCTCAATGAGGCAAACCAGCTTCAAGCAAGAAACTTTTCAAAAGATCAAAAATTGTATTTCCCAAGGCAATGATTTTATATCTCCAATGCAAAAGTATATGATTAGAGCCTTTACTATTGGGTTAATGGAGTCAAATAAACAAAGAGCTAGAGAAGCTATCTCCTTGGGGGTATAAGCCCTTTTACTTCCCAAGGAATGTTTCTCTAACTAGGGTTTAAACTAAGAGGGAGTATGCCCTTATACTTCTCTTAGAAAACCCTTGTATAATCAATGAGATGAAATATAAAATGACAAAGACTATGGTGGGGTTGTGTGCCCTTATACTTCCAACCTAGTTCCAAGCATAACTATAGTTGACTTGAAAAAAATTATAGCATAATAGTAAAAGATCATACCAAGATCAAGGTAAATGCCAAGATAATCCAACATAAGAGCTAGAAAACATCATCCAAGGCTAGCGCTAGACTTCTCCATCAACCATTCATCAATGTAGCCATAAACAAGTGCACAAGAGACAAAAAGAGCCAAGTATAGTGAAGATTCTAGACCTAGTCCTCTCACAATGAGTGAGAGTTATGTTAAAATGAGATCTTATGATCTCTTATTTATACAAATGTCACCAAGGTGATTTGTCCACAAATTAAGGGGTAGAACACAAGATTAGGGATCAACAACCCTAATCTTTCCCCCTTTTACAAAGTAATTCATTTAAAATTTATTTTTGCAAATAAGAAAACCCTAATTTTAGAAGGATGTCTCAACTTCAGGGGACATTTTGCCACTTTGAGGAATTTGTTGGTGTTGGAGAAACATGTGTAGGCCTCCAAAGGCCACATGTCAAGCATCCAAGCACTCTCATCATGGTGAAGATCCTCTTCTCCTCAAAATTTCCATGTGTCAAATGAGTGTCACCTCACCACCATGCCCTAGCCCCCCAAGCATGACGCCAAGCTAAAAAATAGGACATTTTTCCCCTCCTAGGTAAATTGTTTGGCAAGTTAGCGCTAGGCTATGTCATCCAAGTCATCATCAAGGCCTTACAAGTCTGATCTCTCTCATCCGGCATGCAAGCCCGTGACATCCAACGTGTGGGATTGTAGCCCCATGAAATCCCAATCTAGGCTTGTTCTCCCAAAACTATCCACCAACTATGTCCTGCAAAGACAAATGAGCACACCCTCCAAGGATCTCAAGTAATAACATCATGATAAGTGAATCCAATCAAAAAATAAGCCATCTAAGCAAGTGCATCAAATATCACTATATCAAACAATTAATTGCTCAAAGACATTATGCGACTTGTCAAGCTTGAATATGGGAGTGTTGACGAGGTGTCCTATTGGGTAGATCTTGCCCTAGGTCAAGGAGAGATTCTAAGAGATCCCTCTCTAAGCCATGTATAATGGATGAAGTGGTTGAGGTCAAGACTCAATGGGAATAGAGCTCATGACATACAAGGGGTCGTAGTGTCTCATTCATGAGTGCCTTTGTAGAGGGTGTGTGGTACCTTCGTCCGCAATGCATTTTTTCCAAGCCCATCAATTTCCTTTTATCTTTCTTTCTTTCTATTTTCTTTCAATATAGCATAAGGAGATATTGAAGGTCACTGCACTGGCGTGGTGACCAGATGATGGCAATGTCACCCACAAACACCTAGTGGAAATGAGAAGGTTGGCTCTTGATGAGACCCCTTTTTTCTCAGCCATGCAACTGAGAGCCATTACACTGGCTTGGTGACCAGATGATGGCAATGTCATACCACTAGATATTCATGGACGTGATAGATCAGCTCATGATGAGACTTCCTATCCTTCAACTAACCTTGTAAGCATTATTTATTATATTGTGGGTCCCCTTTACTTAAAGATAAGTGTTTCATTGCTTTCTTAGGTGATCCCTAAGCGAAGAATCTGGAAGGTTTATTACAAGGATATTATCTTTTAACCAACATCAACCCAGTGGGCCTTCATCCCCTTCTTTCCATAGAATGAGGGACAACCCCTTTTTGGGTCAATACACCCTAAAATCCCAAGAGATAAGGAAATTGAGGGGAATAATGATGTAAAGTGGTAAGTATGGTTAGGAACGATACGATGGCTCATCAAGGGAGTTCCCATTAGCAAACCCATCCCCAAGAAAGACCACTTACTAAGGCACAATATCAACCACCAAGGTGAAGCAGGGCAAAAGGCATAATGTCCAAGCATATATCACGAAATCTAGAGCAATCTAAGATGGGACATAATCAAATGGATTAAATATTGAAATGAACCTCACCATAATACTGACTTGTACCTCATGGAGCAAGGCCCACTGCCTTCCGAAATCCAATTGATGTGGTGGATGCCATCTGCAAACTTGTGACCATCTGTGGTGGTGAGTGGGCTTCCCATCTATGCAAAAGGGTACTACTAGTTATGTAGTCTCTTGGCACTCCATATCTGCAACCTGAGGGCCTCGAGACATAATCTCCTTAGTTATCCACAAAATGGGGATAACATCTAGCTTCTACTTGGGGAAATGTGCTCGTCGCAGAGTGCATGAGAACCACAACATCTTTTGGTAGACATGTGCCTGCAAAGAAACATCAAACTGTCAAGTGCATGATGGCCTACTCATCCTTGTTCTCACATGATCATAATCAAAACCAACTAAGCTAGAAAATGAAAAGTTTGACGTTTTTAAATTTTTTATTTCTAAACTAAGCATGAAATCAAAATGCAAGTAGAGAAAAATTAAAATGAAATGCATCTAAACTAGTATGAGAAATCAAGATGCAAATGAAGGAATCAAAATGACTTACCTAGGGCATGGGCCCTAAAGAAGTCATGTGAGCTGGATGTGAGGTTTGAGAAGAGACCCATCTACTGACAGTGGCATCTTTCTCTTGTCTAATGCTGTCAGATAATACCTTTCTTTGTCAGACTTCTTCATGATGATGTAAGGGCCAAGC
>JASDQU010096535.1:10172-21513 GCA_032191745.1 Picea mariana | reverse complement strand
CTGTTTCCCCCAACTTGTAAATATAACTGGACTGGCCAAGAACTATGGAAAACTCATAAATGTGAATATGTGATGTAAATGGACCTTGAGGAAGAGGTCAATGAATGTGAATAACATTCTGAATTTATTGCAGGACTGCTGATGAGGGGATGTGCAGAAAAAGAGACCACGATGGCGGTGGAGGGAACCTGAAAAGGTGGCGTTAACTTCCACCGAGAATTAAATACCGTATTTGGACTCCACTGGCTCGAAGAACTGAAAGCGGCTCATTGGCCCTAAAATTCAATGCCTCGTAGGCTGGTAGGCGGATGGATTGATGAGGGATGGGATGGTGAACCGCCCATTCGTAGAGCTGTCAGGCCTGATCAGTGCGAGGGTAATCACGCCACACGCAACCTCGCGAGAGGATAAGGCGTAAGGCAGAGGTGATTGAAAGGGCAGACATAAGGGGAACTCTGGCATTACGCAGAGTGAGTGATAGCAGAGAGGAAGGATTGCAACCTTCGTTCATGGTCACTGGAAGACAGAGAGACGCAGTCTCAGAGCATCGTGGTCTCATCTCGGGGGCGGCTAGTGGTAAATCCGTTGGGAGTCACTGAGCCTACGGTTGGGTGGAAACGAGCACCCCTATCAATAGTTTCCCATACTTCTAGTGTCATTTCTGATAAGTGTTTTATATATATTGCATCTTGAAATTCATAGAATGGTATATGTATATATATGCTCATAGAACTGTGAAATTGTGAATGGTTTTAGTGTTAGAATGTCAGTGCAGTGTTGGGTAAGAATGAATAGATATATGCTTATAATAGAGGAAACCATGCATGATTTATGTTGATAAATGGATTTGGTTATGCATGAGCTGAAGCAAGCCAGACTTCCAGTCCATCCTCGGGAGTTTGTTTTCCCTTTGTCTATTTCCAGGAATGCCCTGGATTAGGAATCTTCACAGAGATTCCCTTCTTGGAAAGAACCTGGAAAAAGGGACTTAAATGGGCAAGTCCTAATAACCCTATACGAGGAGGAATGACCCTCTTAAGGTTCCGAGATAGAAGTGTAGGGATAAGTAACAAATCAACGAACAAGATCTCGTCGGATGACCCATAGCCATTCACGACCATTAGATTGGCAAAAGTAACAAGGGCATTACATACGTTGCCCCATTTCCCCTCTAACTTTGTGAACAATGAGGAAATCGGGATCGTAGATCCCAAGGTCCATGAGAACATTTAGACCGTTGATCTTTACACGTCCACGAAGTAGTGGAAGAATGCACAAGGTGGGACAATCTGAGCCGTTGGATCTCATTCAGAAATCTTGTCGGCCGTTGGATTGGGGTAAGATGCTCGAAGTTTAGTCTCTGGAGTGTGAGCAGGAAGAATGGATCTAGACTGTTAGATATCGATCCAATTACCCGTCAGCCGTCGGATCGAACAGAAGCTGCTCGAGGGTTACCATCGGGAGTCCAGCCATCGGCATATCAGGACACTCAAGGACAAGAAAATTGAGACCCTTCAAGTCTAGAAACACCGGAAAGATATGAACCGTCCATTGAGGATACACGTGGAGAAGATCGAGGTTTACTATTGGGAAAGTCCGAATTGAAAACCCCGGTAAAATCTGAACCGTCCGTTTAGGGAGACAGGTGTCCGAAATCCGTAGAGAGTCGGGATATTCGGCATCGGGAAATCGGAGTTCCTGAGGCCGTGAGAATGGGGACATCACCAGTCTCGAAATCCCAGAGAAATCTGGACCATCCATCCCTTTAGGACAGGTGTCAGAGATCCAGAGAGAGTCGGGATATTGGCCCTCAGCATATCGGAGATCCTGAGGTCGAGGGAATCAGGACATTATAAATCGTGAACCCCGAGAGTTCATCTGGACAGTCCATTCATTTGGGACGCGTGTCAGAAATCCGTAGAGAGTCGGGATGTTTGGCATCGGGAAATCGGAGTTCCTGAGGTTGAAGGAGTTGGGACATCACAAGTCTCGAAATCCCGACGATATCAGAGCCACCCGTTTGTGGGGACGCATGGCAGAGATCCAGGCCATCAGGGAAAGTCCCGACGAGGAGGCCACCATCGGAGTTTGGCTCATTGGGATATCGGAGACCTTGGTGACAAGTTATCAGTGCACTTTGGAATCACAAAATGCGAAACCTCGATCAGTGGGGAACAACTGTCTGCACATCAGAAGAAGGAGGATAGTGCCACTGTGAGGGGCCAGCTGTCAACAAACCAGAGAGTCAGGATTCGAGGAATCGGGAATTCCGTGGACATATGCACTTTGGCATTGAAAACCCCAAAACCCCGATGAAGGACAAGGCTGCGGTCTTGTGAGATAGAGGTCACGTGGATTAAAGACTTAGCCCGGGAGACTAAGGCAGTAGAGGAGCGTATTGAGAATTCAAGGGTGCCACGATCGAGAGCCTGGATTCTCGTGATGACAAACCCTGATGAATGGACAAGATTCTTTCGGAGCATCTCAGGGTTTGCAATGACCGTCAGATGTGGAGATGAGACGTCAACTTAAGCCAGGACGTGGATATGCTTTAGGATAAGCAGCGAGTAGATATGGACGGTCGGAATCCACCCGTCTAGATCTATGGCTGAGGTTCCATTCTGGAGCCCCCTTACTATTATGCCTTTAGCGGTAGTGGGGGGGTTCGGAATTGGATGCGTAACTCTCGGACAATCGAGATTATCTCATCGTAATCAACGACGCTCAAGTGGATTTTGGACCCCCCTTGCCATTCTATCTTTAAGAGGGGGGGGGTCCAGAATAATGTGGCATGTGAAGTGGGGCCCCTCCTGTCACGTCGACCATCGTGTCACGTTTCCCTCTCTGCCACCTATGTTCTACCTAACCACACAACGGGGCCGTCCCCCATTGGTTGTTCCCTACCCTTGTTGAGGTTTGTTCCTATTGGCCATTCACTGACCCTGTAGGGATTCATCCCCATTGGTCGATCGCTAGCCCTGACAGGGTTTGATGGCTGCAGAGTCGAATGTGTAGACATTACTGTAGTGCCGAGGCGTGAAATACAAATAGGCACTGCATCCAAATTGAACTGTGAATTTGACCCACGATCAAGGGGAACAAAGAAGGAGAGAGAAAGAGCCATACTTACGCTGGGCCTCCATGGTAATTAGGGGTTTGAGTCCAGCAGAAGACCAGAAAAATTTAATTTAGGTAGTGGGTGTGTTACATTTCCCCCATCTCTTGCTGAGTAAACAAGGATTGGACTGCAGGGGGAGGCACAATCAATTTGGTGTGGTTCTTGAGGATGTAAGACCTGAAGTGTTTTACTGCGTTGTATACCACATAGGCCTGTTTGTCAACAACATGATAGTTAAGCTTGAATCCCTAGAGATTAATGCTCATGAATGACATCAGAGCTTCATTGTTGTCATCATTCTTCTGAGTCAATACTGCAGCTAACGACTGGTCGAAGGTGGAAGTATAGAGGAAGAAATCCCTACTGAAATTGGTACTTCATAGCATAGGGGACTGAGATATGGCAGTTTTAATATTGGTGAAAGAATACTTTTTTTCATCATACCACTTAAATTCGGCATATTTGCGAATCATCTTTTGCAAGGGTTTGATGATTTACGCGAAATCGGGAGTGAATTTACTCACAAAATTTATTTCCCCGAAAAAGGATTGCATAGCTTTCTTTTTATGGGGAAACGAAAGCTGAGCTATGGCTTTAATCCTTTCTGGGTCTATGCGAATACCTGATTGAGATATAATATGAACTAACATCTTACCTTCCTCGACGCTGAAAAGGGTTTTCTTTGTATTTAAGGATATACCGTATTTCCTTCACCTTTCGAAAATTCGACTTAAGTGTTGGATGTGTTCTTCTCTATTCTTTGAATACATGGTTACATCGTCTAAATACACTACCACACACTTGTTGATTAGTCCCCGAAATGATACGTCTATGCCCCTTTGGAAGGTCACTCCTGCGTTGATTAACCCAAAAGGTATGCATTTATAAGTGAAGTTTCCCCACTTGGTTCAGAAAGTAGTTTTTAAATGATCCTCCTCCGAAACTAGGACTTGGTTGTAACCTAAGAAACAATCCAGTAGGGAGAAGATCTCCGATAAAGACACGGTCTGTAGGAGTTGCTCCATTGGTGGGACTAGGTAGTTGTCCTTTTCTAAAGCTCTGTTGAGATTTTTAAAATCTACGCATAAGCGAATTTCTCCATATTTTTTACTCACAGGAACTAGATTTGCTACCCAGGCGAAATATCTGACCTGGAAAATGATCTTGTCATCTAAAAGTTTCTTTAATTCCTAATACATGAGAGGCTCCATGGATGGGTGATACTTTTGGAGATTTTGTTAGAAAGGTTTCACTTCAGGTTTCAACGATATAGTGTGTTGAATGATCCAGGTGTCATAGGTTATTAGGTCTCAGTAAGACCATGTGAAGACATATTGATATTTTCTGAATAGTTTGAGATAAGCCTTTCTTTCCTCTTTAGATATGGTCTTGCCGAGATTTACATTCTTTGGATTTTCCAGGGTTTTGAGATTTATAGTTTCATGCAGGGGACAAGAGCTATCGGTCTTAGCGTTCTTAGGCCCCCTAAAGCATTCTTTCAGGTCAAACATACTTTCTAGATTAGCTATCCCCTTCGGGATGATGTGAGATTTTGATCTATCAATATGCCGACTTATTCGAGGATCAATTTCTATTGCTTGCTCCTAGAATACCTCATTGTCAATGGCTAAATCTTTGAAATTGTCTTGGTTAGTCAGGAAGTTTATGATCTATTCATCTCTTTCAAAGACCTTCCAATTAGAGATATTGTTAGGCACTGATGGTTTGTAGAGTAGTTCCACAGTGAACTGGGAGGCTTCATAGTCCTCTAGAGGTGACAACCTCGAAGCCACTGTGGCCAGGGAATCAACAAGGATGTTCTTTTCTCTGGGGATCGTGGTGTTATTGAAAGCTTCAAAATGCTCCATTAACATATGCACTTCATGCTGATAATTCTTTAGGTGTGGGGAATTGAAATGTATAGTATTCCTTACTTGTCTAACGATAATCTCTGAGTCCCCAAAAACTTTCAATTCTTTGACGTTAAAGTCTATGGATTTATTTAACCCTTGTACTAGAGCTTCATACTCGGTGGTGTTATTGGTGCATTCGAATTCTAGTCTACAGGACAAGAAATAACGTTTACCTTTTGGATCAATGAGGATGCACCCTGCCCCCGATCCCTCTTGTGATTTAGATCCATCAAAGTATATGGTCCAAATTTGTGAACGAAAATCACCCTCTTCTTCTTGCTTATTTCTTTTTAGTTTTCCTATCTCTTGTTCTGTAACTTCTAGCGTAGGGTCTTGGCAGAGGAGGGTGTCTTCTGTCGGTATCGACGATTTCTCTTGAAAAACCATTTCAGAGTTTTGAGTGAGGGGGACATCGGATAAGAGAGGAGAAAATTTTCCAAAGTGGGAATCACAAGAATAATTGCCCAGCATGGGAAAATTTGTAGACGAGGGTTCAATCAGGGTTTCTAGATCAGTGACCGTATGTTTAAGATATCTCTCCCTATCGATTATGATCATATTATTGTATCCCTTCAATGGTAGCCAAAGGTGTTCCCAGTTTGTGCTAAAGTACCCATTTAACTTCTCAGACCAATCTCGACTTAGTAATAACCCATAGGCCTCTAGGATGGCTACCACGATGATGTCAATCACTTGCACAAATTTAGGATGCATAGCTATTCTGATCATTACATCCCTGAGTTCCCCCATGACTTTGACCTGGGTCCTATCTAGTTGTATCACATGTTTATCACTCTGTAGAGGAATGGCATTTAATTTTCTGCAGATTGACAAGGGCACAATGTTGGAAGATGCTTCTGAATATACTAAACAATTATGGAGGTCTTTGTTAAAAACTTTGAATGTTAAGAGGATAGGTGGGACAAAAGGCTTCCCTTTCTTATCTTCCGAATAGGTATTCATAGTTGGTTTATTTACTGGGTTTGTGGAAGCTAGATTTCTTTCCTGACCATTTCTAGTCGTAGGGTCTTCTATTGAGTTCAAAGCTTGTAGCAGGAAGTTCTTTTGCTGAGGGATCCTACACATGTCCATGACTGATATGTTCGACTGATATGTTCGCCCTTAACTTCTTCAAATCTTCAACTATGTTTTAATCAAGTTTGGGCGATTCTCGGGTATGGATGCTTATAGGTTTCCTATTGGGAGAAAAAGGTGTTTTCGGGGGATCGAGGGATGTCTTATCTCTTGAAGTTTGGGTAGCAGTGATGTCTTTTGAGACAGGTTGACCTTTACTGCGCATTTGCACCATTGATACCTCGATGGCTGGTTCTTGATACTCAAATAGGTCGTCAGAAGGCATGATCAGGTCAGGATCCCATATCAGCATGGTTGTATCTTGTGGTGGATCAACCTCTTCCTAGTCAGTAATATTCATAACTGAACTGCTCGATTGTTTGGTCAGGGAGACTTTGTCTAGAAACAAATTGGCCATCAAATTCATGGCATGCACCCATTAAGGGCAGTCTCTTTCAGAGTGGTTTTCCTAGTGATATGTACAGAAAGAATCAGATTCCACATTCCCTAGATCGATATTTAAGTTGGTTGGGGGAGGTTCAATCACCTTAAATGATGGGTTCTTTTTAAATAAAGGCTTGTAGGGCCTCTAGCCTTGGTTTACTTCCCCTACGTTTCTCTTCATGTCTATGATCTCATTTGATAGTTTCTTCACCATGCATTGTAGATCTTCTATGTCTCGATTACCTTTGTCCGGAGTCTATTCTTCTTGTTTCCCCAACGGTCTAGTCAAAAGGAGTCCTATCCTGGGGGGAGGTTGAGATTCTTTCCTAACTAATGAAACCTAGCCTTCTTTACACCCTTTCATATAGAATTATATGGTTTTAGCTTCTTCAAAATTCTCAGCTAGGGTTCATTTAACAACCCTTTTTACAAACATGGAAATAGAAGTTGGGAGAGCATTGGCATAAACTTCGATTTGCAATTCCCGAGTTGGCTCAGCTTCGGGATGGAACTTGTTCAAAATGATCATGAATCTTTGATTGAATTCCTTGACCCTTTCTTTCAAACTCATGGTGGTGGCGAACAACTCAGCTGTAAGAGCTCCCGTAGTAGTTTCTTCGGCAATTTTTTCTAGAAAATCTTTCTGGAACTTCATCCAGCTAGTTATAGATCCTACTAACAGATTGAAGTACCATGTGGAAGATGAATTTTGAAATGTATAGGGGAAAAGTCTGCATACTACGTCTTCATGTTGGACGTTCATAAGCCTGATCGCTAGTATAAATTTCTTGATATGATCTTCAGGCAATCCAGAGGTTTCAAGATAGAACTTGGGAAGCAACTTCTCTGGATGACGGGGAAGGTTATGAAATAGTCCTGGGAGGGCCAAAGCATCTCTGGCTAACCAAGGTTGATTGTTCAGAGGCGGGTTCCTCCTTTCATCATTATGGTCGTTGTTTCCTTCCATATCTTCAGACTATAAGTTAAACTCTTCTTCTTCTGAAAAATCATCTGGTTCAGAGATGTCGCCGATTAGTGTTTCATGTATCAAATCAAAAGGTTCTTGGATTTTGTTAATGGGGAAATCTATTAAGTCTTCTACCGAGTGTATGAAAACCTCATTGAGAGTAGTAACCACTAGTCTGCTTTGTCATTTTCTTCAAGGGAGTATGGGAGCTAAGGAAAACGCACCGATCTGTCAAGCATAGGCTCTTGTGATCCTTCTGAATTGATTTACTTCCACGTGAGGAAGAGAGTGAGGTATTTTAGGGTGAAAAGCTTCTTCCTTGGGTTGGGGTGAGTTACTCATTCTAGGAGTACTCAGCATGTGTGGGTTTTCTTGGGAATGACTAGCCATGCATGTGGGCTGTTTTGAATCTATAGGCTGTTTGAAATACTTTGTAGAATATATATCCAACCATTCATTCGCAGGCCCTCCTTCTAGCGCTAATTCTGTTGATGGGTCTTAAATCCCTCGACTCAATAGTAGGAACCAAACCCACCATCGAGGCCCAATTAGAATCTATAGTGTTTAATAGTGGAATGGTTCTCCAGATCTTGCGATCTGGCCAAATTATTGATGGGATTTACGTTTTCTTGTGAAGGCTCTTCCTTCAGTTTGGACTATTCTCTTTTGTATATTTTCTCTTGGGTGGGACTGATATGAGATGTAAGCTGGTATAAACCAACTTGGCAACAAAAAATGGAATTAATATTAACTAAGGAGAAGAGGTTGAACTTGGTGTTGGCACAGGGGCAGACCCAGGGTTCAACGCAACAACAACACACCATCAAAGCCTTAATTACTAGCCCTTTCAGCAACACCTGCGAAGCAGATGAAGTCTCACCCAAGGTAGAGGTAGGGGTGGCTGCAAGACTCAAGTGTCTACAACCTTATATGGGACATAGATATGTGATTATAATACTTAATAAAACACTTAGCACCGTCAGTTCCTCAATATACAATCAATAATCACTTCGCTGATAAAATAGGGCTTCACAACATTCACACTGATATAATGTACTTAAGCACTTAGCATCAATAGATAGGTCATATCTAGTAGATCAAGCACTCAGCACATTCATATAGATCAGATCTAACATTCTTATACATCATTAGCACTAAGCATAAGTAGATTTATCTAATCATCTCAAATCACTTAGCAAAAGAAGATATAAACATATTAAGACAAGCACAACGCAAGATAACACAGTGTTTACGTGGTTCACCCCCAACCTGGGGCTACATCCACCAAATCTTCTTCTTTATTGTCTTCAGTCAATCGGTTACAAGCACAAAGCCATCAAAACCCTTACTCCACACATGACATAAGATTTGCGCAGCTTGATAGATCCTTCTTCCTTGCATGACAACACTAAGCCCTCCACAATCTACTACAAGGACTTGCACTTAGCTCTGCAAGTCTCTTACAGTCATGCACAAAGCACTTACAAAATCTACTTGTACTTAACATACATTCACATCACATAGATGCACTATTCAACTACTTCTTACATTGCATATCCATCTATTTATACATACAAAATAAGCCTAAACATGGGTAAACCCATGGGCCGACATCCTATTCCCCTTACATATTCCCAAAAATCCAAAAAGGACCCAAAAGTGGGCCGAGATCCCTTGATCTCCGCTTCATCTTGCGCTCCTCCTTTGACAGGCTGTCGAAGTCCCAAAATAGGTCACTATGAAAAAGAATCTACCAAAACTTGGTCAAGGGCCAAAAGGCCCTCAACACTCACCTGTGACTTGTGCTGAGTCACTCTAATCTGACCAGTTCTGCTTCGAAGGCCTCAATCTTGGCTCAATATGTTTTGACCTGCTACTGTGCGATGACCTCTTGCTTGGTGAACTCTTGGATTAATGCATCATTCACGAGCCCTTCTAGACGTTGTTCTATTGTGATGGCAACCCGTTCTAGATCTTCTCCTCGACTTTCAACCTCTATGAATAATTGACACGCCTTATCTTGCACTGGTTGAAGCCGTTGAGTAACTTCCATCACTCTGCTTTGAATCATATGGATCTGCTGCTGGGCGGTGCGTTGCTTATAAGATTGCTTCATTCTTTCCACAATCGACAAGGCCTTCAAATGTTCCTGTAGTGTGTATGCGTGCTTCTTTTCTTCCTTAAGTCGTGACTCTAATGCCTGTAACTTTGGATTCTCAATGAGGTTCTCATATGTTTGGGCGTTGTGGTTACTTAGTTACTTTCACTCCAAGGCAAGAGATTTTAGTCTATCAACTGCGCTGTGGCCATTTTCTTCCCTTTGGTCTCTTACATCTTGAGGGGTCTCAGACACAGTGCAGAGCTCAAAGTCTGCTATGTGTTGCTGGAGCTACTGGATTACTTCTTCAAGTTGTGTCACCTGCTGTGGAATTCACTCTTCGGTCTTTACTTCTATGACTGTCATAGAGCGAAGTGCTCTATGAACCATTTCCTTTACTTCGAGTTGCTCTATAAGAAACTGTTCCATACTTTGCTATAGTTGTGATTATTCTTCATCCCACTTCGCTTAGAGAGCAAGTTTTTCCCGTTCTGTAGCACTGCGTTGTTCTACAAGGTCTCCCTATACTTGTGCCAAAGCCTGGGTAGCTTGCGCTATTTCTTCCTAAGCTCGTCGAAGGCGAGCTTTGACTGTATCAACAATGCGGTGGAGTTGAGTTGGCTCATCTCCCAGTTCTGATGTTCCTGCTGACAGAGGTGCAGTGGAGACTGTGCAGCTAGATTGTAGTGCCTGCTGCACTCCTTGGAGCTTGTCCTTAATCCAATGGAACACCTCCTCTTTCTTCTCTTCTATCTCTAGCGAAGCATCATACAGGGCTGCTATGATGAAATTGAATTCGTCGGAGGTGAGGATGGTCTGCATTTTGGTCATGGTTGCTTTCACTTTCTTCCGAGAGGAAGGTTTTGACAGGGAAACCTTCCTTTTATTCGAGGGATCCTCCTCGTCTCTAGGCAATGTAACCTCACCTTTCTTCTGTTCAACTTCTATGCCATATATCTCTCCACCATATCCTCCTTTCTCTACTGAGATGGAAGCGGTCTTCATGGATGCACTATCTAAATCATGGACCTTTTCGGTCTTCTTTATCTTGCTAGGTCCGGGTGTATCTGACGCAGTTTCTAGACTGTCTAAATCAAATATCTCCGTAGGATCTATTGGAATGAGGAGGTCTACCGACCAGTCCTTGGTGATTTCTTCTAAGTCCTCCTTTTTCATCTTGTAGTAAGATTGAATTTGCTTCTTGTTCTTGTCAGCACGCGCTGTAATATAAATGAAATGGCGTTCCACGCTGAATTTCATTAAAGGTCGAAACCTGTGGAGAGTATTTGGCGTGATGTGAGGCTCAGAATGGATAGTTAACTTCAACTAATTGTAATATGTGTGGAAGACGACATTTGACTGCCATTGCTCATTTATGTCACTGGAATACCACAATGTACTTAACTTCACATCCAAAGGTTCAAAGGGATCAATGTTTGGGAAGGTCGCACCTTCCGACATCTCCCATGTGATGAAAGAAATCATGAGTAGAAGCCAACTGAAGTGGAACTCATATCCTTGATCCTACGCTTCCCTACAATCCAGTTCCAACTGGTTCACGAGGTACTTCACCCAGTTCATTTGTAGGCCCTCCGCGCACTTCCCTGTGAGGTGGACTACAAAACCAGTGACTTGGGTGGGTTGGTTCTTGCGGACTAACTTTCCTATGATCTGTTATCAACCCATAAGTTATGGGAATCAACTGGTGACTGAGATATTATCTGTTT
>JASDQU010096534.1:4381-20776 GCA_032191745.1 Picea mariana | reverse complement strand
AAAATACCAAAACACAAAACTTTTAGACAACTCCAATTTTTAATTCTAACCCTAGTTCTTTATTACAATTATACTGAATAAAATAAAAATTAAAAATGAACATGTAGTCATCTTTGGTTTCTTAACTTCAAGATTAAAATAAAGTCATTAGTTTATTTATTCTTTTTAAATAGACTTTAAAACTGTAAAGCATATTTTATATCCTTCTTTGTTCAGTGGCACTGAATTAAAAAACAAGGTGGACATTTAGTCACAAGTCATTTCTTAACTTCAAGATTAAAATAAAGTCACTAGTTTACTTATTCTTTTAAGTAGACCGTAAAACTGTAAAGCACATTTCATGTCTCCCAGTGTAAACATTGATATTTGTACTTATCGCTTTAATTCCGGGATGAATAGATCTATGCATGTAATTAAAATAATATTGAAATTTGTACTTATCCTTAGATCGATACTAGTAATGCAACAAATTCTTATCCTATGAATTTGTTTAGACCCAATTCAAATTCACAGTTTACACCTAATCCAAATTTAATAGGGGAGAAAGATTGTGGATGAAATTATTCACAACTTTCTTGGGAGCATTTCAATTGGTAAGTGCTGTAATATAAAGTGTTATATTAGATGAGGTTTCAAGTTCAAATTATATAATATATTTAGCTTTCTGAAAGCAATTATCTTCAGCCATATAATTCACAGCTGTTTTCTTCAAGCAATATAATTTACATGTTGTTTCTTTCATTGGCCCTACTTGATTCTATGAGATTCCCAGTTTAAATCTCCATGCTTTACCCATGCCAGCTGAAGGAGCATAAGTACGGTACCTGCATGTTTAAAATTTCCAAGATTTTATATTCTGTTGTGTGAAAGTATGAGGGCTCTTGCTGAACGGTTCAGTTCTTGGAAAACGTCAGATTTAGCACTACCCTACATTCACTTAAATTATATAATGTACTTAGCTTTCTGGACGCAATTATCTTCAGCAGTATAATTCGCAGGCTGTTTCCTTCATTGGCCCCACTTGAATAAGCAGAGGAATAGTGTATTATCTCGGACAATTTAGGAAAGTAACAATTTATTATTAGTAGAATATATTCACTTGGAAGCAGATGATGTTGGGTAGTGGAAGTAAAACATAGCATATTTTATAATAGATCATAAATAAGTTAGATTAAATACACATTAAATTAAGAACAATAAATTCACAATTGACAGAGTGATTTATGTGGAAATCCAAATCCGGAAAAAAACTAGAGGCAATGATTGTGGGTCTTCTTATTCAAGGGAGAATTACAGTAGCCAACCCAGGTATACAACCATCCTCTCCTCACATAATGTATTCAATTGCACTTGCATTGTCCTCTACCTTTATGAATATGCTCATATATATGACATCTATCACTCAGTTACACAAACTGATCATGAATAAATAACATAATTACACGAACCGTTCATAAATAAATTACATAATGCTCATCTGACCACATGAAAAAATTCCTTAACATGTTTGTCAAACCAATGATTCAACTCCAAACTGGGCCAGCTTTGCATAGGTCGGTTACCTCGAGTCTTATATTGCTGATGCCGTATTGAATTTTGTACCTTTCAGGCTGTGAGGAAAAGTGAAAATTTGAAAGCCGAGACGAAAAAAAGGGAGGTCTTTTAACAAGGGTCGAAAGTCAAATTTGTTCGCAGCCCCAGAAACGTTCTTCGGACCTACCAATCCTTACCAACCATGAAAAAGTTCCACGCAAGATCGACTGTCACTTCCTATATAATGTGGACAGCCACCGATCATGAAAGTGTAAAGAATACTTTCGGTTTCGTACTCTCTGCCTGGACTTCAGCAATACAGAGGTGGCCTGTCGACATTCTATCCACAGTCTTCCCGAGTAATTTGCAGGATGAATTCAGATGCAAATCCAAGATCGTTTATTTTGTTCCTCTTGCTGTTGCTCACCATTGAAATTACAGCTGCTGCAAGGTCTAAATACAGCGTTAAACGCTTCGACTTCCACGTGAGTATGATTATTGGTTCTTTCAAGTGCTTTAACATCCCAGTCTGCATAGATTATTGTCACTACAATTAGCACCATAATTAACCCAGGTTGATTCTCAGTGTGTTCTTGTTTGGGCTTTAGTTGAAAATGTCCAAAGCGACACCTACTGTATCCAGCTTCCACCAAGCATCTGGGAGGTTTCTGTTTAAATAGTCCAGTGTGCAAATTCTTGCTATTGATCTAATGAAGGATGATTTGTGACATTTGACAGCTGCAATATCAAAATGTAACGCGCTTATGCCGCACAAAATCTCTCCTCATGGTCAATGGGCAGTTTCCGGGACCAACCATAGCTGTTAATGAAGGGGATTCTGTCGAGGTGAAAGTTCGTAATGATGGAGAGTACAATATGACGATTCACTGGTATTTCCGCTTTGATCAGTTCACATTCCAGTTCTTTCATTCTATCTTAATTGACGATAGTTGATAATTCATAGATTTAAGAATTATTTGAATTCTAATGTTTGTTGGGATTGGAAAATACATAGATATGTTAATTCTACTTTTTGTCAGGGATTGGAAAATACATAGATATGTTAATTCTAGTCTTTGTTGACGATCAGGCACGGTATCCGTCAGCTTGGAACAGCTTGGTCAGATGGGCCAGCATACATAACGCAGTGCCCTATACAGAAAGGACAGTCATATACCTACAAATTCAAGGTCGACGGGCAGGTTGGCACACTCTTTTGGCATGCTCACATATCATGGCAGCGAGCCTCCATACACGGAGCATTCACTATCTACCCAAGGAAAGGCGTACCATATCCGTTCCCTAAACCTGATGCAGAAGCTCAAATTCTATTCGGTAACATTCCATTACCACCATTTCGTTTGTTTGCAGCTTCATATTATGTTTTTCTTATCAAATATGGTTGGTAGTGAAAGGCGAGATTTAATGTTACAGGTGAATGGTGGAACGGGGATGTGGAGACAATAGAAGCAGAAGCTAACAAATACGGCGGAGGTCCAAACGTGTCGGATGCATATACCATAAACGGCCAACCTGGTTTACTCTTTCCATGCTCTGCTAAAGGTATCATTGTTGTGCAGAGAAGCTAGGTTTTCTGTGTCTGACTATATGTCTGGTTTTGATTTGATTGTGATATAAACATATTTAGACCATATACTATCTGTAACAACAGTAAATGCTATTCTTGTAGCTTGATAAAATATCCTCTCATTTTTAGGAGGCTATCCACCATGCAGCAGTTTAATGATTGAAAGCTGCTGTTAAGGCCAGTTTTAGCAGTAGCTTCTTAATTATTCGGCTGCTGCATGGTGGATAGCCTTCGTCCTCCTCTCATCCTTTAGATTTTTATAATATTTTGTATTGATTACAGTAGTCTCTCAATTATTGTGCTGTTGCATCGTGGATAGTTTTTGTCCTTCTTTCATCTCTTAGATTTTTATAATATTTTGTATTGATTAATTTAAGATTAAATTTTTATATTTTAAATTGGTTAATTTTCAGAAACACTTATCTGTCTTCTCTTAAATTCTGAAATTACATTTATCTGTCTTCTTTTAAATTCTGAAATTTTGTATTAGTAATTTGATATTAAATTAGTTTTTAGGCTTAGAGCAGTCAGTAAGGGAGTGTGATGTTAAGACACTTAGTAAGTAAAAGTTATGGGTTCTAAACCTTTGAGAACACTTCAAATCCACCGATGTTAAGAGCTGATGCTATACAAGACAATACCATTTCTGGATAATTTTGACAACTTAAATACCCCTGCTATCGAATTCAATACCATTCCTGAATAATTTTGACAACTTAAATACTCCTAGAATCCAAAACAATACTATTATTACTGAATTGCCCTGAGTAAACACAGGTAAAGGATAATATAACTTAAAAAGAATGATATTAAATTCTTATACCTTGAATTGGTTAACTTGCAGATACATTTGTGCAACATGTTCATCACGGGAAGACGTACCTACTCCGGATAGTAAATGCGGCTCTGAATGACCCGCTGTTTTTTTCCATAACGAATCACACCATGACTGTTGTGGAGATCGACGCGGTCTACACAAAGCCATACAGAACCGATTACATTGTCTTAGCTCCTGGCCAGACTACGTCTGTTATCATGGCAGCCGATCAGCCGAATGGAAAATATATCATGGCAGCCCGGCCATATGTTACCTCGGACGTCCCATTCGACAACGGTACAACCACAGCAATATTACAGTACGCAGGATCATCAAGGTCTAGTTCGGAAAAGCTTCAAATCATGCCAAATCTCCCCGACATGAGAGACACAGAGAGCGCCACAAAGTTCGCAGCCAGCTTGAGAAGTCTGAATTCTCGCCAATATCCCTCCATAGTCCCCAAGAAGATCGACACCCGTCTGTTCTTCACGGTGGGACTCAATCTACAAGATTGTCCACCGGGTAAGACGTGTAAAGGCTACTATGGGGGGAGATTTTCTGCATCCGTAAACAACCAGTCCTTTATTCTTCCCCAAACTGCGCTTCTCCAGGCCGCCTACAACAACAATAGCGGAGTTTTCGCCCGGGATTTTCCCAGCAAGCCACCTTTGCAGTTCAACTACACGGCTAGCAATCTCTCCATCAACATGAATCCACAGTTCAGCACCAGGGTTAATTGCATTCCTTACAACGCAAACGTGGAGCTGATTTTGCAGGATACGGGCATTATGGGATTCGAAAATCATCCCATTCACATCCATGGCTACAATTTCTTCGTAGTCGGTCGAGGATTTGGAAACTACAACCCCAATACAGATCCTTCTTTGTTCAATCTCGCCGATCCGCCTATGCATAATACAGTCGGTGTACCTAAAGGCGGTTGGGCAGCTTTGAGGTTCAAAGCCGATAATCCAGGTAAATTAAATTATTTTTAGAATTTTGTAGTTGATCATTTTCTTATATCTGTGCCTGCAAGTAATCTGAAATATTGTTGGTGTATTGTTGGTGTACAGGTGTGTGGTTCATGCACTGTCATCTGGAAGTGCACACGTCCTGGGGACTGGCTATGGCGTTTCTGGTAGAAAAAGAGGGTGGTCTCCGTCAGTCTCTCGGCCCTCCGCCTCATGACCTTCCTCCTTGTTGATTATTTACTTGGAAATGTTCTTTCTTGGTTTCGTTGAGCCAGTGTACGATTAATGATGTTGTGCAATAAAAGTTTGACAGTTCTGCTTTCGATAATGCATTTCTTGGAAGTTTGTACCTCTTGCGCTCAGTTTACTATTTAAGAAATATACTCGGGTGACAGTAACATAAATAAATAAAATTATAGTAATGGCAATGCGAAAGCACTATGCTTATAATAGTAAAAACAATTTGTTTTATTGTATTTCTGAAATCTACCATGCTCAAAATTTAATAAAAGGAGTAAGTTAACTGAGTAACGTAACAAACAGAACTGTTTTTTTGTGTTAAAAAAAAAAAATGGATTCGAATTTGGTTAGAGTTTTAAGAGTAGTCTGAGTTTTGTATAGATCAAAGTTTTTTATATTTCAAAATTTTTCTAAGAATTTTGTTTTATTTTAAACCAATCCAAATATTTAAAAAATTAATCAAAATTTTAAATTGACTAAAAATTTAAAACTACATTATTAAAAAAAAACTAAAAAAAAACTTGCCAAAAAATAAATTTAGAGAAGATTTTTCTAGAATTAACCTATTCTTTTAATAAAATTGTAAAGAAGATTGTTCTCGAATTAGCCCACTCCTTTAATAAAATTGTATTACAAGGAAACGGATATCATAATCCAGTGCATTGATTGGTTAAAGAAAAAACATCATTTAATAAAATTGTATTCCAAGGCGGTGAATATGATGGTCCAATTGGTTTCATGAAAGCGTTTGAAGCGCCGACTCTCGAACTCATTTTCTATAGAAAATTAGAAAGTATGAGCTATCATAGTTGCACACCTAACACATGGCATTTTCTAAGTCTTGGCATTAGGTGTAACTGTATATATACAAACACATGGCATTTTTTTAAGTCCTGGCATTAGTTGTAAATATATATATATATATATATAATGAATTAATTAATTAATTGGGAGTGGATATATATTTTAAATTTAAGTTTCATAAATTGTATTATTTTTGTCTAAATAACTATTTAGAAAATAATATATGAGTTTTATTATATAGTTATGAAATTTAAATTTAAAATGTATATATATTCTCAATTTTATATATATATATATTTGGTAATATATACATATTTTAAATTCAAGTTTTATAAATTGTATTATTTTTATCTCTAAATAAGTATTTAGAAAATAATATATGAGTTTTATTATATAGTTATGAAATTTGAATTATATATATATATATATATATATATATATATAATTGGTAGTTTATACATATTTTAAATTCATGTTTTATAGATTGCATTATTTTTATGTTTAAATAAATATTTAGAAAATAATATATGAGTTTTATTTTTAAAAATAATGGAAATAAATAGTTTTTGGGTATAGTTAATCATGAAGTATATTATTAAGATACTCCATTATCAATTTGAAACCCTTCACCAAAAAATATATAAAAATAAATTAATTTTTGATGATTTCAATTTTTAAAATTATTAAAAAATCAATTTCTAAAATTATTAAATATTAAAAGTACTAATATTTTGTCATGATTTACGGTTATTCCCTCCATGGAAAAACATAGTTATGAATTGCAATTATATTCCTATTGAAAAACAATCAAAAATTGATAGGAGATGCCACTATGCCCTTATAAATAATATGACATGTAACCATAAATATGTTAATCTCCTCATTTATTTATCTTGTAATTATATTGCTTGAATATTTAGTTACTCTCGAGACCCCTAACTAATTTCATTTCAAAGGATGCGTTAAAGCTAGACTAGGTATTGTGCACTCTTGATCAAGTTCACTATGCCCCAATATCGACTATAAAAAAAGATAGTGTATATTAAAATCATTAATATGTTTACATTAAATGATAACTATCAAACAATACGAGTTGGTTCAAGGAATTGGATGCATATAAATGGAAAAAAAAGATAGTGAGGTTGCATGTGTTATCGATTTTTTAATTGATCATAATGTAATGAATACAATAGTATTTTAATATGGGTTGTTAGTTGCAACATCACTTATGTTGTGTTATTTTACCTTTTCTATAGGAAGTATAAATCATTCAATTTTCAAATTCGATATAGTAAAGATCGAAGTTAACTTATAAGCTTTATAACTATTTTTTCAAAAGTATTTATATTTGAGAAGAAAATGAAAATATTAAGATTATACCCAAAACAAAATAAAAGTTTTCATGAAAAATATTAATGTGCATGGCGATTTCAAAACAAGAAAAGGGAAAATTGACTCCATTTCAAAACAATCTAGATTGTAGTTTAATAATTGCATCAAATTTAAAATCGCAATGGCACTAACATTTAGATAGGGAATTATTTTCATGTATGTGACATAGCTAGGGTTATAGATATTATGAATATATATAAGAAAAATATGAATAATCTAGGGCATGAGATCATGTTGTGGATATATATACAAAAAATATCTATTTATAACTTATTTTTATATGCTCCAAGAAATAGAAAATGATAAAATGATTTAAGGTGTTGTTTCTTTATGAAAAATTATATATTTCAAAAAGTTGAGTTTTCTAGAAAAATTGATGTGTGTATATGATCTGAATTATTTTTGGCATGAAATGAGAGCAAAGATATAATAAAAAAATGTACAGATATATCTTAGATGTCTAATAATATAACATAAATATATATCAGAGATGAAATCATAAACAAAGAGATATGGTAATACACAATTTCTATTAATGAGGGAAATGTACAAAACTATAGAAATACATAGTCAAAGACTCCCTAGAATGGTGGTGGCTTATCTCTGAAAAGAGATGTGACAACTACTTGCATTTGCAAGAAGATGATTACAATGAGGTTCTAAAGGCCTTTTTAACATAAAGAAAATCCAAAACCCTAACCCAGGAAGATGAAAAGCCTATAGTTTTGTGGACCCTATTTTTGGTAGTTTGGTGTATCAGCTTCTCGGGGGTGTAACTTTGGCACTTGATCTCCGTTTTGGGAGCATGATAGCTCGTTGGAAAGGTATCATCGAGGTGGTTCATTTTGGGGTCTCAATTAGAGCCTTTAGCTACGATTGAGGTGCTTAATCCCCCAAAAAATTCATTTAGGCCCTCAAAATGGCCCTAAAAGTTTAGGAACTGAAAATTTGATAAAAATAGTAAATTTATAGAAGACTGTTTTGAGCCAGTTGGAATAGGTGGGTGGCCACTAATCTCCACCTAGATCAATCCTACCTCCTTATGAAGCAATGGTATCTATTGCGTTGAGTGCCCAGGGGAGAGGGGGAAGCGTTTGTTGAATCTGGATCTTGGTGAGTTCTTTTCCTTGTTGGAGAAGTTGCATTGCTTAGCTTGTTCAGGGCTTTCATGAACCTGTTGCTGGAAGGGTTGGACCTTTTTAACCAGTATCGTTGTATGAGATGACTGTGTGCAAAAGGAATCCTTGCACTTCGCTTCAATATTTTCAACCTGCTTATGTTGGACAAAAGGTGCTCGGATCGAGGCTGCAGTGGTTACAATGTCCTTTTGTTCATCTTTTGAACATATTGTGAAGAAGTTGAATTTTGTAGTATGAGATACTACCTTGCGACATTTCTTAGGTGGGAGAATAGTTGGAACTACCTCTGGTATCCTGTAGGGATGACCCCCCAAAGTAACAATGACACTATGGGGTCGAGATTCATAAATAACATGGCGCTTCCACATATATGGCTGGCCCAATAGAAGATCATACACATCAAGTGGGGAAACATCACCTAATACCTCATCTTTGAAGGGTTGCATGTTGTAAGACAATTGACATTGTTGGTTGATACAGAGGTATCATCCCTGGTGAAGCCACACGATGTTGTATGGTTGCAGGTGTGTTGTTGTCGACAATCCCAACTGTTTGACGACTTCTGTTGAGATGATGCTCTTCTAGATTCTTCCATCAACACTAAAATGCAGTGCGGTCCCCTTCACCCACATCTGTGAATGAAAAAGACGCTCCCCCTCTTTAGGATCTGTTGGTTCTTCTGGTTGAATTGTTGTGATTGCGATAATAGTAGTGGGGTCTGCATCAATGATCCATCTTCTACCAATATTTTTTGAATCAAATTATGAATCAGAGTTCCATTCCTTGTCTTTGATCTCAACCACCAATGAATTTTTTAAGCAACATTCATTGGTGTTGTGCTAGGGGATTTTGTGGAAATCGCACAATTTTCCAATGTCCTTCTTCGTCTTTCTATTACACTTTGTTTCTTGTGGCTTGGGCTGGTTTTATGAAGCATGGTTGTCAAGGACTTGTTTACCATACTTTGGTTGTTGTAAATTTGCAAACGCAAACTCTCACTTGTTTTGGTGCTTAAATTTCTACTCGATTTTAACAACATATCGATAAGCAACAGCCAATGATGAGATGTCCACAAAATCCATTTCAGTTTGGATGTATATGTGTAGCACCCCATGGTATTTCAAAACCAAATGTCACTTCAAGTCTTTGATACCTAGTTTGGTGCAAAAGGTATGGAATGTATTCATGAAATATGGAACTTTTTGTCTCGTCTCTTGACACAGCGTGGTCCATTTCATGTTTTGGTCTTCATATTTTCTAACAGGTTAATATTGTTCCTTGACCTCATCCACAAAAAATTCCAGGTGGGCTTGACCCCATATATTCTAGACTCCTCCATGGAACCTTTTTCCCAGTAAGTTTCCCACCAATGTTTGACATGGGGGAGAGCCTTAAGAAGTGTGAAGGTGATATTTTGCCTGTTAAAAAATTATGAACAGAGAAATTACCTTCCAGTAGATTTAAGCATTTTTCTAAGGCATCCACATCTATTCGACCTTTAAATATGAGAATATCAAAATTAACCTATACCTTGAAAGGAGAGGTGCTTCCAAAGTGGTTTCTTGATGAAGACACGCCTGCTGCTATTGACAGAAGTTGAAGGATGTGGGAAAAATTCTCCATCATTTCGTCCCTCTATCGCGTGAGAGCTTGCTCAAGCAACAAATTGATAGAATATTTTTCTTCATTGTTTTTATTTTCTTCTTCCATGCAGGGTTTATTAGGCATGCAAGAGCGATTGTACTAAAGAGAGATGAGCATGAGACCCAACTTGCTATACTCGGACCTCGTCGAGGACATGCACTGAAAAACAATCAAGAGAAGCCTACTTTGATACCACTGATATGGATTATTTTCGGCACACAATGAGAGCGAAGATATAATAAATAAATGTACAGAGATATCTCAGATATCCAATAATATAACAAAAATATATATCAGAGATGAAACCATAAACACAGAGATACAGTAATACACAATTTCTATGAATGAGCGAAATGTACAAAACTGTAGAAATACAGAGTGAAAGACTAGCTAGAATGGTGGCATCTTATCTTTGAGAAGAGATGTGACGGCTACTCACATTCACAAGAATATGATTACAATGAGACTATAAAGACCTTTTTAACATAAAGAAAATCCAAAACCCTAACCCGGGAAGATGAAAAGCCAACTTCTTGGGGTGTAACTTTGGCATACAGTCTCCATTTGGGGCACACAATATCTCTTTAGAAAGGTATCATTGAGGAGATTCATTTTGGAGGGTAAATAAAATACTTTGGCTAACATTGAGGTTCTTAATCCTGAAAAACTTCATTTAGGCCCTCAAAATGGCCCCGGAAGTTTAGGAACCAAAAACCTGCTAAAAATAGTAAATTGCCAACAGACTATTTTGAGCCAGTTGGGATAGGTGGCTAGCCACCGATATCCACCTGGATCAACATATTTTTTAACAATCTCGAATACTAGTAACCAAAACTTTCTTTGGTCATGGTGAAATTCCATTGTTGTCATGGAAACCATTTTTACCTCCATAACTTTCAAGATATAAAATAATACATAATTATTTTTAGAGTTATGGTAAATATGTATGAAAATTATTATGATTATGGAGGATGAAACCATGAATATGTGCAACTGTGAAGGGAATGTTATGTCAAATTTTGTGGGCATTAGAAGGTTTAAACAATTCATGTGTTATTTCTTATGGACTAATGTTAGGGACCTAACCTCCCTAACCCATCACATAGATAGAATAATATATTTTCCATGTAACAAAGGCTATCATAAGTTAATATCCCTATTTAATAAATATGAACAATTCAATTAAGAAGACCTAATAGAATCTTTTGCTTCTAGAAAGATCTTTATCCAGAATGTACTTTAGAAGATAGAATTAGTATAAATAAGAGTAGGAGGCATGATAAACCTTTGTCTTGTGAATTATTGCAATAGAGCATTACTTTGTTGGGGGTTGCCCCCTAGAAGAGGCAAGTGAACATTGCTCCCATTTCAACAAAGGTATCATTTTGGTGTGTTATTCTCTACATTCTATTGTTTTGTTGGTAATTTTCGTTATATTCATGTTTCTACTTAATATCACATAACTAGGTGCATAACAAGTGGTATCAGAGAACTTTTATTGGAAATAATTGTGAGTTGAATTTTTTTCCAAGGTAGAGACGTGTTACGACGTATTTAAACTACAATGATCTATCATTCAACGCATAAATTTTTGGTCAAGGATGTATACACATAATAAATACAAGAGGTTTTTAAGCTCACATTGTTGGACACCCTTGTAACCCTTGTTGGTACCCCTTTGAGTGGTAGCGCATCAGACAAAACTTGTATACAGAATTGTGCTTCTAAGTACCTCTGGTATATTGGGATCCCTCCTAGGTATCTTGAAACCAACCATAGATCAATCGATCGGCCACTTGATTTCTATAGTGACACTGAGAACAACACTCGAGAAGATACTCTCTAGTACCTGGGTAATTAGGTAGTATGACTAAGTGTACAATCTAGCCTCCTTAGTTGGTTCCATGAGATATTGGTCTGTGTATTACGGTTCGACCCCATATGTATATCAGAGAGCTATAGCATAGAGAAAACCCTTATCTGTAGGCACCCTAAAAACCCTAACCCTTGGGACAGAAACATAACAAAAAAGAAATAGACAAGATCTATTGCAGTGCACTCGTGCTTCCTACATTTGGGTTGTGAAATTACTACATGTTTTTTTCCTGTTAAGGATTTGGACGTTTCAACACTGCAATATTATTCAGATCAGAGTATAACTCCAAAGGAGTGAAAAAAAAAATGAAAAGAAAAGAAAAGAAAAGAAAAAGGCTTAAAAAAAGTATGGGGCCTACCAACACCCTTATTTGAGACCTATCTCATTGGATACCCCTTTTCTCCCTGATTGTTTTGATACCTATCATTTTTAATATTTTTTTTTTTACCTTGCCACACCCTTATTTGAGACCTATATCATTGAATTCCCCTTTTTTCCTTGATCATTGTGATAAGGTATGTCATTATTTGGGACCTATTTCATTGTATTCCCATTTTCTCCTTGATTGTTGTGATACCTCTCATATTTAACTTTTTTTTTTACCCCGTGGACTCATACCTTTCCTGACACCCTTATATTTCCCACTTATCCCATAGGTATCCTCTCACTGCCCTGATCATCGTGGTATATATCACTTCTCTACTTTCTTGTTTGTGGACCCATCCCTCATCCCCTCATGGCTCCCACCTACCAAGAAGAAACCAATCAAAAACTAAATACTGACCTTACAACCCTTCAGGACCAAGTAAATAGGGACATTTTGACCATTCATGAAAAAAATGGACCACATCCAAGCCTAGCTCGGTAGCCAAATTGTTGAATTCCATTCCACTCTCAACAAAATCATGAAAAAATCCTAGGGTCCTTCCTCCTTTGACCTACCTCCATATACTAAAGGTGTTGACTCCAACCAACCTCTACACTCTCATTACAACTCCCTACCTCATGAAATCAACTCCCCATAGTCGAGGTCAACAAATTTAATGGATCTTATCCACAAACCTAGGTCTCTCAGTTGGAACATTATTTCTCCCTACATGGTATCACTGATGAGTTAACCAAGCTTTGTTATCAAATTTTCCATTTGGATCTAAAAATATGGCAATGGCTTCGCAATGCACGCTAAGGGTATGTTTCTTGGTCATTGTTTGTTGCAGAGCTGTATGGACTCTTTTACATAGACACCCACCATTTAGGACATCTGACCAAGTTGAAACAATATGAAATAATGGAATATTTTATTGCTTCCTTTGAGAATTTAGATTTTTGAATGAAGGGAATGACAAATTCTTTCTTCAGTGAATACTTTATCATGGCTCACCCTCAAACTTGGTTGGAATCCACTAAGTGTGCCAAGGAGGCACAATAGGTCATCTTCACCCAGAGAAGAAACCCCACTTGTGTCCCCTTCTCTAAAACCAACACCCATGCCCCTCAAGTCACTCCTCTCAAGTTCCACAAATTAACATGGGAAGAAATGGTTGAATGCCAACTCAAGGGTATTTTCTATAATTGTGATGATAAAAACTTTCTAGGGAACACATGTAAATAACAAAAACATTTATGGCCATTTTCAAGGATGTTTCTGATGAATATGTTGAGCAATGTTCACTTGCCTCTTCGAGGGGGAAACCTCCAGCAGAGCATATTTCTATTATAATAATATCCAAGACAAAAGTTCTCATACCCTTGACTCCTATTTATACTAAATATGTCTACCAAAAGAACCATCTAGAGGAAGATCCTTCTAGAAGAGGAAGCTTCTATTAGGTCTTCTTACATTGGACTTATTCTTCCTTATTTCTAGGCCTTATTAATATTGACCTTTATTAAATCGGAATATCTTATCCTAAATACGTGAGGGGTTAGGTCCCTAACATGTCCTCCCCCTTAAAAACAACCTTGTCCTCAAGTCTTGATATGTGGAAATTGTTACAGAATGGTAGCTGGTTCCCAAGTGGAATCAATTGGAGTTGTATATTTCCACTGGACTAACACTTCCTTGATGGTTCGTTGACGCAGACAATGCTCACGCTGGTCAAAAACTGCTTGTGCATGTAGCCAAATGGAGCCTTCTTCATCCAAATCGGGAAGGTTGGTTTGAGTTTGGCACTTAGTTTTAATCACCTTATTTAAGTAGGAAACATGAAAAACATGATGGAGCTTAGAATGATTGGGCAAAGCTAATTGATAGGCCACCTGTCCCACACGCTTGAGAACAATATAAGGACCATAAAATTTGGGTGTTGGTTTCTAAAAATGGTCATCCTTGAGGGAATTTTTCTTGTAAGGTTGCAATCAAAAAAACACCTGATCCCCTTCTGCAAATTTATGTTCAGAATGACCTTGATCTTCTTGTTGCTTCATGTGATTATGTGCCATGAACAAATTCTCTTTTAGGGTACGGAGAATAGCCTCTCGAACTGTAAGCGTTTGGTCAACCGCCTGGACCTTCGAGACACCAAGAAAGTATGAGAGAACTGAAGGTGGATTTTGTAATATCCCCTGGCAGAGCCCCAGTTGTAATTATGAATTGTAATCATGTTTTGTAGGCTGGTGAGCCGAGTGTTGATAAGCTCGTGGGATTATGTTTTTATTAGGTCGGAGAGGCTAAGTGTTAAAGGCCAGAAGCCTATTTTTGTATATGTAATTATGCAGAACATTAATAAATATTAAACATCACTACGTGCAGACTGACCACGAAGAAAGAGTGATGGGGGGCATAAGCTTCCATAGGTTGGGTAAGGGAAAAGGGGATGAAAGGTTGGAAAGAGGGGCTAAGCTTAGGGGCTTAAGTCCTTGAATAACAATTTATTATTATTCCAAAGTGGTGTGAAAGGTGTATTTTTATCCTAAGTTCCTGGAAAAAGGGAACGCCTACTTGATGGAGTGCATGCAACTTCATGGGCGACATGTGGTGGCCTAGGCACATGCAATTTAACCCAAGAATTGAACTGTGATGGGGTTTTTTCTCCATTCATGAATCCATTGTTTGTCATGTTGTGCATCTATGTCTGATCTCTGCATACCCTCACGCAGCTCTGAAACCCAAGACCATGAGGCCAACCTGTGATATTTTCCTAAGAAGGTGATGAATCCCATGTCTGAACCATTGAGTCTATGTTCGACCTCTGCGTGGATTCCTTGTCATGCACCCTGAAACTAGTGGAAAACTCGTGGATTGAGCTGTTTCACTTGTGTACCCTGTGAGCCCAACCTATCTGCTCTTGCAGAGTCGAGTTCGTACCCGAACTGTTTTTGGGTTGTTTCTTTCTATTTTTCTTGAGTGGAATTGCGTTGTTGTTATCTTCACCTTGCGGGAAGTGGGATGAAACTGGTTGAAGAAGTGAGTTATCAGGCCCATGGTTGAAGAGGCAAGTTGTCAAGCCTATGAGAAGATCTCTCCATGTGAGAGAGTCTGTTGGGAAGTGGTTTTCTCCCAGAGAGAGTCCAACACCAACTACGAAGCTCTGATAATTCTTGATCTGGCCTATTGCTGAGATCCCTAGAGGGAGGTGAAGCACCGATGGATTTTTCTTGTGAAGGTGTATACTCCTGGGTGGAACATGCATGTGGGGAATGAGAGTCCATGAGTAGTGGGCATAAGAAGGATCCTGGAGAGAATCCTTTTGGTTGCTCTGTGCAATTTTCTTGTAACCTCAGCCTAGTCTAGGATTCCCTTGCCTTGGGTGGAGCTTAGTCCCAGCTTGGGCGTGACCCACCACTGAGAATAATGGGAAGCATGGTCTAAGGCTGGGAGGTTCATGGAAGTTCTACATGTAGTTGGTGGAGTTACTACAGTTTCAAAGATAAGTATCATTATGTGTTTAATTTTAGTTAAAATTCATGTTTGTGATGCTTGTAATATTATCATGTATTCCATTGCATGAATGAATTGTTGTTAATTCTATTTAAGTCTATATGTTAGCGGTAATTATGTGTTTACTCTGTGTTAAGTCACTTAACTTCATTTAAATGCATGCTTTATATGTGAATGTTCCGCATAGTAGTATTGCCCGGTAGTGGGGTTGATGGTCGGGGACGTTACAATATGGTATCAAAGCCCATGGTTTCAATGTTGAGCCTGGATGAGTCGGATAAGTGGTCTTTGGACCCAAGGTTTCGAGTGGAAATAATGTTTGGATGGAACCGATTTCAAACCTTATAATGTTTCTGAGTGCCAAGGGGTTACTTAGTCGTGTTATGAAGCTCAGGAGGAGTAGCGGTAGAATAAAACCACAGTTGGCATGGTATTTGACCAAAGAGAGAGAAAACTCAACACTTGGGGTGTTGGAGCCATAGGATCTGTTTGGGAAAAAGGAAAGTCCTTT
>JASDQU010096533.1:0-21648 GCA_032191745.1 Picea mariana | reverse complement strand
GCCAAATACGATTCAGAAAGGAAGATTGAAACAATTGGTCCCTCCATTCCGTAATTGTATCAATGATGCTGTCTCTTTTGCGATCTGGGGTGTGCATAATAAGTGCACTTTGATCCCAGATTTGAGCAGTGTAGGGGCAAGAGTTGAGGAGATGATTCATGGTTTCAACTGCTTCTCCACGGAGCATGCAGATAGACGGCCCAAAAAATTCTCTTTTTGAGAGGTTATCCCAGGTGAGAATGCTCGAATGGGCGACGAGCCAGAGGAAGAGAGTGATTTTAGGCTAATGTTTAAGGTCCCATATTTTTCTCCACACCTTCCTTGTGGCTAGAGACTCTGAGTGAGTTTTGATGAGACAGGCCTCTTGTATGTTGAAGGTGCCCTGTGGTGAGTATCCCCATTATAGGATATCCTCTCCCATGAGTTTGGGGATTTTTCTTTTGGACATTTCATCCTGCCAGGGTCTTAGATCCACGTGTGCCTCTAGGTTCAGGCGTTCCCTGTTTAAGTGCCAGTGTTGCCAGGTGTCCTCTGTAGGATTGTGTTTCCAGTAGTCAACGACTTTTGTTAGGTCTGCATGTGTAGCTTGGATGATGATATTCTCAGCCCAATCCTCATGGTCTAGAATTGGCCATTGCTGCCAGGAATCTTTCCAGAAGAGGGTTGTTTTCCCATTTTGGATTTCCTAGAAAGCATGTCTGGTTACCAGATGTCTATTCTGCTTAGATGTTGCCCAGATTAAGGATCATGGGTTGTCCCTATTGCATCGTATTAAATTCGTATTTGCCATATCGGGTGCATATTTCCTTCTCCAGAGCCTTGCCTAGAGGTCCTTGGGATTTTTTATCCAATGCCACCAGATCTTGGTGCTAAGGACTTTATTCATGATGGAGGGGTCTAGTAGCCTAATCCCCCACTGTGCTTTGGGTTGGCAGAGTTTGTCCTAGCTGATCAGTGCTATTTTCTTCCTTGTGTTGAGGCCTTGCGAGAGGAAGTTCCTCTGTAAGATTTTTATGGTTGTGAGGAAAAACTTTTTGGCAACAAGCACTGAGAAGGTGTAGATGGGAAGGGCTTGAAGGACGGCTTGAAGGAGAATAAGATGAATAGGGAGGTTTAGTACTCTGATGGTCCAAGAAGATAGCCTTTTGGTAAAGGAGGAAAGTAGTTGTTCCGAAGAGGAGTTTTTGAGGGCGTTATCAATCAGGGGGATACCAAGGTATTTGGATGGAAGGGAGCTTCAATTTAAACCCAAGATATCAGAGACATGGCGTTGAATCGAAGGGGGCGTATTGAAGAAAAAGATTTGAGACTTGTCTTTGTTACAATCCAGTCCTAAGGCGTCAGAGAAGGTTTGAAGGATTGAGAGGAGGGAGTGAGCTTCATGTGCTATAGGGGTACCCATCATTAGAGTATCGTCCACAAATTGGCTATGCAAGATAGGGGGGGAGATACCATGTAGATGTAGACCTGTTAGCAGGTTTCTTGCAATGGCTGCGTGAATGGAGTGGCTAAGACCCTCGGCCATAATGATAAAGAGGAAAGGGGAAAGAGGGTCTCCTTGTCTAATTCCTCTGGAAGGGGAGAAATGGCGAGAGGGAACTCCATTGATAAGGATGGAAAAGAAAACTGAGGAGGTTAGATTAAGAATCCAATTCACCTAGAGCTTGTTGAAACCAAAGGCAAGGAGAATTTCTTGCATATAGTCCCAACTTAACTTATCGAAGGCTTTAGAAAGGTCTAGTTTAAGAAGCATACCTGGCATTCTGGTCTTTTGCAAAGGATGAATCACTTCATGATCTAGGATGACGCTATCCAGGATTTGTCTGCCTTCAACATAGCCTCATTGCTCTGGAGAGATGTTCATTGGTAGGATGGTCTTGAGTCTTTGTGTAATCACTTTGGTTAGGATTTTATAGATGACGTTGCAAAGAGCTATGGGCCTGAACTGCTTAGGATGGTAGGCCTTCCCCTCTTTGGGGATGAGGGTAAGGAAAGTTGCATTGAGGGCCTAAAGGACTTGTCCTGTGGATTGGGAGTCTTCAATGATTTCCCACACCTCTACCTTGATCATCGACCATCAATGGTGAAAAAAATCGCTAGTGAAGCCATCGGGGCCAGGAGATTTGCACTTGGGGGTGTCCTGAAGCACCTGATCCACCTCCTCAATAGTAATGGGCCGGAGCAGGGCTGAATTTTTCTCTAGAGTGACAAGGGAGGACACATGCTGTGTGACCTTGGCTATGGCCTCAAATCTATCTGGGAGTGGTTCCGTGAGGAGATCTTTATAATAGTCTATCAGTGTCTTCTCCAGATCTTCATGAGAGTGAATAAGCTCGCCATTGGTGGAGCTTAACTGCATAATTCAATTGGTATGACAACGGTGAATGGTGGTTCTGTGAAAGAATTTGGTATTTTGGTCCCTCTCCTGGAGCCACTAGATGGAAGATTTTTGTTTCCACAGGATCTCTTCTTGACCTTTTCTGGCCTCTAGTTGTTGATTTACTTTTCCTTCCTGGGTTTTAAGCTCATCCATTAGAACTTGTAGCTGGATCTGGTTTTGAATCATGCCCATTTGTTCTGACAGCTGCTTTTGGGAATCAAAGATATTTCTGAAGGTTTTCTTATTCCAAAGTCTGAGTATTTGCTTGAGGTTCTTTAGCCTTTGCTGAAATATATACATCTTGGAGCCATGGGGCACCTCTGCCTCCCTCCACCAATCCTGGATATTTGCTTGTAAATCTGGGTGGTTGAGCCAAAACTGTTCAAACCTGAAAGGTTTTTTCCCTGGAGTGGCTGGCACCTCCAACCATAGCTAAATGGGCCAGTGATCCGAACCAAGGAAATCCATAATGCTTGCTTCCAGAGCTGTCCCTTCCAGCATAAGGGAGTCAGAAGTGAGAAAATGATCTAGCTTGCAGGCGATTTGATGTGATCCGGTTTTTCTATTTGTCTAGGTATGGATGCCATTGATGGTTTCCAGGTCGATGAGGTTGAGGTTGTCAATGAGGCTATCGAATTCAGTGAAGTATTGATCCAGGCGTCTCGATCCCCCTTTTTTTTCATCCAGATTGCATATGAGATTGTAATCCCCACCAATAATCCATCTGTTGTGCCTAGTTAAGGTGGATAGGTACTCTCGATTCCTGAGAAAGGATTGTTTGTCCCTTGGATTGTCCAACCCATAGACATTGGTCAGGTGTCCAGGTTTGTTAGAGCCAATGAGCTTATAGTCTGCAGTGATGGACCATTTGGTAGTGGCAAAGTTTTCCATAAGCATGGAGTTAGTGTTCCAGAGGATAGCTAGTCCTGCAACTGTACCTGTGGTTGTAGTAGAAACTGCTTCCCCTTGCTTCAAATAGTAGGGGAGTAGCCTATCAATATCTTTAGTTGTGCACTTTGTTTCCTGTAGTAATATTATGTCCGGTTTTTCTGCAAAAATCAGATCTCATAGCATTTTTTGCTTTCTACGTCCATTGGGGCCTCTTATATTTGAGGAGATAATCTTCATGAGGATGAGGGGGTGGAGAGAGGAGGAAATTTGTCCGAGATAAGGTGGATTTGACCGGAGTTCACCATGAAGTGACCCATTTCTTGTATGAGCTTGTTTGTTGACTTCCTTCCTCTTTTCTTTTCGTCTTTCTGAGTTTTTCTCTGACTTTTTGACTGATTACCCTGTATTCCTAGACCCTTGCAGGATCGAGCCGTGGATATAGCTGAGGAGTTAAGGAATACCTTGTGCACCTTCTGTAATTTATCCCTAGGTATGGTGTACAATTTTTTATGTCTATAGGCGTGTTCAAGGTGCTCTAGATCCACCCCAACTAATTCTTTCTCTTCTAGCTCCATTTCAGCGTCGCCATCGTCTATCTCCAAATGGTCTTGCTAGCTAACAACAGGGTCTAAAGATGAGTGATTTGATTCCTTCTTCTGTATTGGTCGTTCTCTCCCTGGGCTCATATGTTGGGGAGTGTTATCCGCGTGGATATCATTAGGGTTTATGGAGGTTGATGGATTCTCTGGTTGATCCTGTAGTATTGCATATTTATTACTAGTGGAAGGATCCTTACTTACTTGGGATGGTTGCTTCCATCCTCCTTGTCTTAATTTTCCTGCTGATTGAGTGAAGCTGTCCTTGTCTTTTTCGACCTCTGGGTTCCCCTCTTTTTGAGCAGCATTGAGGGGGCATTCTCTGAAGAGATGTCCGTGCTCATGACATTTCCTGCATCTGAAGGGGATGTGTTCATAGTCGATGGTTTGGGTCCAATCCTCGTCATGGTATTCGAGAATTATGGATCCCCAAGAGGCTTGGCTATGTTCAGGTATACGCAAATGCGCACATAGGAGGTGTATCGCCTCTGCTTGGTGGCCTCTGAAGACTTAACATATATTCCAATGGTGTTACCTATACTAGCCAAGACCTCTTCCATCTAGAATTCTAGGGGAAAGAGAATATAGTCTAATCCATACTAGTGCATGCACGAAATCTTCCTTTTCAGGGATGAGCTTCTCGGTCCAGAATCTTAAGACGAGTCCAGCTGAGTTGTAGAAATAAGGCCCTCCATCAAAAACGTGATTGCGGTCCTTGAGGTTATGTAGTATGATTGTGAAGAATCCCTTGGATCCCAGTTGTAGTTCATAGTGTCCTTTTGGCTTCCACCAATGTTGTATCCATTTGATCAGATCCCGTTCTGAAGGCCAGAGCCTTAAGAATTTTCCTACTAGGGAATAGTCTCTCATATATTGCTTTTTTTCTTCCATGAGTGGTGAGCTGATGATGTATTTTGGGGCTTGTGGTGCTTGTGGGATGCATTTGCCTAGTAGCCATGGTGTTGACACTGTAGCAGGTGTAGCTACATTTTCTGGATCAATATACATCTCCCGATCCTTGAAGGTCCCTTCCCTCAAGAGCTTTGAGCGTAGATCTGGAGGGGGCTCAAAAGTAGGCCATTTTAATCCTTCTCCAGAGCTTCCACTCACAGTGGCCTGGCTGTAAGAGGTACCATTTGGCCCTCCGTCCTTTAGAATCATGAGCCCCAATGGGGCAAAAGTTGTGATAGTGTGACTTAAACCCTAAACCTAGTTGCAGAGCGCTTTTGTCTTCAACTGCGAAATCTACTGGAAACCATACAATACTAAAAACGATGCTCAAATGATTGAGCTTATTCAGAACTTCTACCTACCCTACCCTACTGATAATTTTGGTCTTCTTAATGATACAATAATGCTAGTGCATCCAGTCAAGCAAGTGTTCTAATGACTCTGCTCTTTCAATGTTTTGAATCAATATGAGAAATAAAACTTGCATAGCCATCATGGATTTTTTTCCAGTATGACCTTTACAACAAAGACCTCAACCATCCTGAAAAACAAAAGTAATGCCAGAAATAGATTGGGGCTCTACAGTGAAAATTTTCTCCATATAGGTAGCTATAGTATCAATGTAGAAATGACCGGTTCCTTGAATTTAGATTTAGCCATGTGAGTAACATGGTTTGGCACTGTATCTATGTTGTTTGTATCCTCATGCAATCTCTGGTTTGGTTGCAATTGTTCTGATAGGTTTAGTAGTAAGACTATTGCTAAACTAGATTGTGAAGTTGATTGCTTGACCATGTCAAAATCATAACAACTTTTTAGCTCATGACTGGCAAATGAAGAATGATTTTGACCACACAAGTCATCCAACCGATCAGCTATTGGATCCTGAAAAGACTGACAAGACTGATGCATTGATTCAAATGAAATTTCCTCACTTTTTATGTGTTTATCCTTCAGCACTTGTTCAAGAGTCTCCTTCAAAATTTTAAATGAATTATAATCTAATAGTACATAATTACATTGCACTGATTCAAATATTGTTTCGAGCTCTGGACTTCCATATGGACTTTGAAAATCAAGGGGACTTATTGACTATGATTTTGGGTCTAAAATAGATCCCATGTCATCAATGACATCCTTTATTGACTCATCAAAAAAAATTTCGTCTTCACAATTTACAACTTGCCTAGAGTTTCTTTTTAGAAATTGAAAAGATGAGAAACATAAGGGAAGAGTGTTTCCACTTACTCTGAGATTTTGTGCACTTTGATCATTGATATCATAATTTCCATGTATAGATTGATTGCTCTGCTGGGATTTCAAATGATCTTCTTCCTCCCAATCATATGTGGCTGATTTCTTTGAAAAATTAAATGTGGTATAATCATCATTGTACCAATCAAGCTTAGGTGAATCATCCATGGATGGAATGCAATTGAAATGCATATCATATCAGGAGAATATTCCTCCATCTTCTAATTTGGAACTTCATCTTCGATTGTATTGTGAATTGAATACATGAAAGAATCATTATCCAAAACATGGTATCAAGGATGAACTGCAAAGTGTTTGGGGACATGAATCCTTGTCTGTTCTGGAACTATTGGTACATGTGGTCTTTGAAAAACAAGTTCATATTTTCTACTAATCCTCTGCATCATATCTCTTACAGTGTTTGCCAAAATATCTAGTTTCACTTCTGAAGATGTCATTCATTCCTATTCTATTCTATCTTTCTCTTCTTCCTTTAAATTTTCCTTTTGGTTCAGCAAGTTAGCTTCCACATCGACTGTAATATTTTTCATTTCTTCAAGTGTTGCAGTGTTCCTTTCTCTTAATTGGAATGTCATCTCAGGATCAAAGGCATCTGGGTAATGCAAGTGAGTTGAACTTGAGGGTGGCCTTATATCAGCCGGTATTGCATGATATACCTTATTGAATGTTTCTTAAAATTGATGTACTATCTCCCTTGGTTGTCTTTTCAAATGTTCATACTCTTCTAGGATGAGAAAGATATTTCCCATGATCACCCATCGGTCTAGGAAAACTTGCAAGAACTGATGGAAATGGAACTTGGGTGATTTTTAAACCAGTTCTTAACTTTACCTTGCAAATATAGGGAAAACATCCTTATATATACATCATCATCTTCAATCTCATAAAGGTCAAGGAAATATTCAAAATTCTGGATGTGTTTTTCTATAGGGATATTCACATTCTCTCCATAAAACCTAGGAAGATTATTACTATAATTGGTAGGGAGGTCATGGAGAAAAGGAGGAAAAAATAGAGGCTTGTATCTGTCTAGGACTTTTACACGTATAGGAGGTAAAGCAAAGGGTTTATAACTATCTGGAATTTCAATCTGTAACTCTAGGATTTTTATATATGTGTTTGAGATATTGGCAGTTGTGGGGGATAAAGCAAGAGGCTTATGTCTGTCAAGTCTTTCTATAGGTGTAGGAGCATGTACCATAGCTATGGGAATGGGCTCAACCCTTTGAGGTTCTTCAGATTGAAAATGATCATACTGAATTTCAACAATATACTCTAGACCAGGATCATGATAAGAGAGAAAGTAATTGCATATGAAACTGATAATATCATGAATACTATTTGAGCTTGAGTACCTAGTCTTTCTAGGATGCTTGGTCATGCTTCAGGTTCTTCCTCCAGTGGAGTCTTTGAGTTGGCACTGTCTGGAGCTGATTGGAGTCACCAGGTGAATGATCTCAACCTTCTTGTGTTTGGTCACTACCCACCATCTGTGATCAGATCTGAAACTTGAAGTACACTATTGGATAAATCTTCCCCAAAAGGGTCCCCATTCTGTTATCACTTTGTAATTTTCTCAAGGCTGCGGAGGCAATCACACAGGAAACATCAAAACCACTTTGAATCATGGATCTATCCCTCCAAGACTAAGAGAGGGATCTCTCTATCAAATTTAGATTTTTTTGGATTAGGATATTAGGCTAGCTAATGGGTTCAGAGTTTGGATTTTGAATTGATAGGGGTAGAGAAAAGGAACCGTGGGAAATGGAGTCGCAATCTAAAGTTCAGTCAAAACTATTTCTACAGACAACCTTACATCGAAAGGTAGAAACTATTGTTGGATTCTTTTGAATTTAATTTTGTATTTAGAGGAGAAAGATGAGAGGACCAGGCAATAACACTGCAATCAAGAATCCTGAAATTAACCATCGAGAAGAAAACATTGACAATTATGTCAAATCCAGAAACAGAGTGAATGTCTCAACAAATTATGTTCTTTGAACTTCTTTGCATAATTCAGAGTATGAATAGTTTCAGAACTACAATGGAAACAAATTACATTGAATAAGAAAAACATCACCACCAAAAATGACACATGAATCCTGTAGCTGCTGTGACTGTATTATTGGATTGATGAAATACAAAAAGCTATATGAGTTCTGATACAAAGTTCAATCACGGTCCCTCTAATTCAAACCCTCATTTACTCTATTCCAAATACATATATAAATCAAAAACACAATCCTTAGGCTCAGGAGATCGAATTCGATCCTCCTGGCCAAAAAAAGCAAGTAAATCCCAAAATATCTGAACTGAGAATTTGGTCGATTTTGCTGAAACTAGGGGTACGCTTAGACATTTGTTTCTCTTCAGTAGTGAAACTTGTGCATAATATGAAGGAGGTTATTGTATAAGGGAATGAAGTGGATAAAAAACTCCTTTGGTTTCACAAAATTCATGTTCCGGTATCTGAAACAACTGCCAGAAAATCAGGACTGAAACAGGAAAATCTGGAAACCTAAAGAAAGGGGATGAAAGATGGATTTGATTCTCCATGATCATGTCACCTGTGAACAATATGAAAGAATTTTTTTTTCTTCATCCCGTGATGAACAAAAACCTCTCTTTGTTTTCTAAAATTCATCTCCATTTCCTTGGAATCCTCTTTGGAAGTCGACTTGTTGAACAGGCAAAAATGGGCGGTTTTGAGTTTTTTGGCAGGGCGTTTTTGCAGAGGGGAAGGTGGTTTCCAGACCTTCCCTAATATGGTAAGTGGTATTGGAAGTAGGGGGTCCAATTTCACCTAGAGGAGACAAGTTTCCCTCCCAATACCACTTATTAGACACCCCCCCACCCCCTCGTTAAAGCTTGAAAAACACGGGGGTGGTGGGGGGGTGGTCCGACTAAATTTATGAGCATTGATTTATTTTTGGGGATGTGTGAATGTGAAGTTGCAGGAGGGGGGAATGATTTGACATTTTAAAATTTATTTTATTGTTTTTTTGTTTATTTCATTTGTTTTTTTATTATTTATTTCTTTTTATGTGTTTTCCTTTTCTTTTTTGTTTTTGTTTTAATGTTTTATTGTATGTTTTAGTTTTGTCTTATTTTTAATTTGTTATTTGTTTTATTAATGTTTTAAGATTTTGTTTTATGTATTTTATGTTGTTTTTTAATATTTCAATTATATAGTTTAGTTGTATTTTATTTTTATTTTGTTTTATTTATTGTTTAAATTATTATATGTATTATTTATTATTTATTTTTTAATTGTTTTATATAGTTTATGTCTTGTATTTTTAAATTGACTTTTAGTTTAAAGTTTTATCCTAACCTAATTACTAACTTAATAAATTAATTAATAATTAATTCATTATTAACAAAACTAACCTATTCTATTAATCTAACTAAGTTAATTTAATTAATATTACTTTATTACACTAATTAATGTTAAAAATTGCCACTAATCATTTATTATTAACCTAATGTTTTTTTTCCTAAGTTTGTTTATGTAGGGTTGAAAGGTGAGCAAAATGCAGCCAACAGGATAGATGGACAAAGCACGGAGGTGGATGAAGGATCGGGCAGGGTGAGGGTGATGAAGGATCGAGCAAAATGGATGGAAGGGGAAAATGGAATCAACTGAGCCAAATGTCTTCATCATGGGAGAAACGCCAAATTAGCAACGAAAGAATAGAGTTACCTATGATTATAGGTCCCCAACATAGGCTCCACCCCAGGATGGAAACTCTTTTAGGAGGTGTCAAGAACCACTGAACTTTGAACATGCAAACCGATGCTTTATTCATTGGGCCATGGAGTCGATGCAACTACAATCTTCGAACTAGATTCATATTTGATTGAACACTAAACTCGATATCATCAAATGAAAACTTTACTGGACCATACAATAATGAAAAAGATGCTCAAATGACTGAGCTTATTCAAAACTTCTACCTACCCTACCCTACTGATATTTTTTGTGTTCTAAATGATACAATAATGCCAGTGCGTCTAGTCAAGGAAGTGCTCTAATGACTTTGCTCTTTCAATGCTTTTAATCAATATCAGAAATAGAAATTGCATAGGCATCATGAATTGCTTTCCAGTATGACCTTTACAATAGAGACTTCAGCCATCCTGAAAAACAAAAGTAATGCCAGAAATAGATTAGGGCTCTACAGTGCAAAATTTCTCTATATAGGTAGCTATAGTATCAAGGTAGAAATGACATGTTCCTTGATTTTTAGATTCATTCAAGTGAGAAACATGCTCTGGCATTGTATCTATGTTGTTTTCATCCACATGCAATCTCTGGTATGGTTGCAGTTGTTCTGATAGGTTAAGGAGTAAGACTGTTATTGAACTAGATTGTGAAGTTGATTACTTGACCATGTCAAGATCATAGCAACTTTTCAGCTCATGACTGGTGAATGAAGAATGATTTTGACCACACAGGTCATCCAAGCAATTAGTTATTGGATCTTGAAAAGATTGACAAGACTATTGCATTGATTCAAATGAAATTTCCTAACTTTTTATGTGTTTATGCTTGAACACTTGTTCAAGTGTCTCCTTCAAAATTTGAAATGAGTTATAATCTAATGGTACAAAATTACATTCCATTGATTCAAATATTGTTTCGAGCATTGGACTTCCATCTGGACTTTGAAAATCAAGGGAAATTATTGACTATGATTTTGGGTCTAAAAAAGATCCCATGTCATCAATGACATCTTTTACTGACTCATCAAATTTTTTTTTGTCTTCACTATTTACAACTTGCCTAGATTTTCCTTTTAGAATTTGAAAAGATGAGAAACATAAGAGAAGAGTGTTTCCACTTACTCTAATATTTTATGCACTTTGATCATTGATGTCATAATTTCCATGTACAGTTTGATTGTGTTGCTAGGATTTCAAATGATTTTCTTCCTCCTAATCATATGTGGCTACTTTCTTTCAAAAATCCAATGTGGTATAATCATCATTGTACCAATCAAGCTTGGGTGAATCATCCATGGATGAAATGCAATTGAACATGCATATCATATCAGGAGAATATTCCTCCATCTTCTGATTTTGAACTTCATCTTCAATTGTATTGTGAATTGAATACATGAAAGAATCATTATCCAAATCATGGTACCAAGGATGATCTGCAAAGTGTTTGGGGACATGGATCCTTTTCTGTTCTGGAACTATTGGTACAAGTGGTCTTTGAACAAAAAGTTCATCTTTTCTACTAATCCTCTGCATCATATCTTTTATAGTGTTTGCTAGAATATCTAGTTTCACTTCTGAAGATGCCATGCATTCCTCTTCTATTCTATCTTTCTCTTCTTCCTTTAAATTTTCCTTTACGTTCAACAAGTTAGCTTCCACATTGACTGCAATATTTTTCATTTATTGAAGGGTTAGAGTGTTCCTTTCTCATAATTGGAATGTTATCTCAGGATCGAGGGCATCTAGGTAATGTAGGTGAGTTGATCCTGGGGGTGTCCTTATATCAGCATGTATTACATGATATACCTTATTGAATATTGTTGAAAACTGATGTACTATCTCCCTTGGCTGTCTTTTAAAATGTTCATACTCTTCTAGGATGAGAAAGATATTTCCAATGTGTTGGTAGCCAATCCACATTTTTCCACTGTCTTATATGCTGCCTACACCAATGTTTTGCAAACATCAATTTTTCGTCGCAATTTTCAAATAAACAACACTTTTGTTTCTGCGACATTTTCACATTTACCTTGACTTTGTTTTCACGACTGTAAGCGTGAAAACTTATTTTTTCAAAGTCGCATTAAAATCATTATTTGAACTGTCATTATCCTTCTTGTCAATATGCCTATTACGCTTACATTTCACTTATCGTTATGCAGCTGGCAAAACTTCCGAACTGTACTCATTGGACATTCTTGGATTGATTGTGTGACTTGGTTTCATTGAGTTTGTAATGCATTGGCATTTGGATTTGCATGTTATTTGATCTACTTGACCATTGGTTTCATGAAAATACATAGGTGTTATGGTTTAATCCTTCATATATATCTTTTGATATGATACCTATGTTTGTGTTTTCAAAACCATTGGCATGTTGATTATATCAAGACCCATTGGAACCTTGGTTAAACTCTTGATATGAGCTGTTACAATACATTGGCGCATGGTTAAACATTTGGTATTGGTTTCAAATTGTATGATTGATGGTTTAAAAATATGGCATAACGTTGATTGCGTGCGTTGGTTTATACACTTACCATTGGTTTCATTGTTCGGCCAAGTGACATGATTATTGAACTATGCTATAATGGGTAGAACAACTATAAGCCAGCGGTTGTGCTTTGGCAATAACTATTATGCATGGCAGAGATAAGCTCCACCACCTTTGCACGATGACATTAATGTCTATCCCTTATCCCCGTTTACCTCTGTTAGCGCAGGTAACCCTTCGTGCACTCTACTCCTGTGTATGTTATGACCCAAACCCTAGCTCGTTCACCGTGCGCTTCTCTCCATGGCACCGGTGGTGCGAATTGAACCAAATGGAAGCCATTCTTGCTGTTATTTTACAATGCCCAGAAGGATTTGGAGGATAACGGTTGGCTTACCTTCGTGCAAAGATTTGAGGGTTTTAACTTATTTGTGGCACATCAATTTTCTCTAACTTTTGATGGTTGTAGAGCCAAGGTGGGTGACATCCAGTTGGAAATCGATGAGAAGTTTATTAGTTCTGTTATAGGGTTACCTGTCACGGGCCAACGTTGGTTCAAAAATTTGAAAGTTTAAGAGGTTCCATGGCCACTACTGTTCATCTCTTGAAAGGTCACATCTTGTGACAAAGGTATGCCCATATCCATGCTTAAACCACGATGGCATGACCTTTTCATAATAGTCAAACAGTTCGTGACCTGTAAAGGTCGATATGGATTCGTGTTTCTCTACCACCTGCATTTGTTAATGAATTTTATGGGATACTCGTTGAATATGCCCTTTTACTTTCAGTGTAGCCTATATAAAATGTTGAAAAGGTTTGAAAGGGAGAAGGCCGACAGTAGCCTATTCCACCATGGACTTATTAAAATTAACATGGTTTATCTCTTGAGTTTACACGATGATAGATGGAGAGCTTTCATCACTCGAAATGGTTTTGATGATACAGACCCTATCCAGGTTGACAAGCCTATGGTAAATGAAACCAAGGTCAGGCCACCTGTGCCCTTCCATGTCCTACTGCCATCTCCTAAGCCCTCGGTTGACCCTGACATTGACTTACCAGACATTATAGTAGAGAAGGCTGAGGCTATAAAAAATCCTGCGAGCAAAAGGGCCAAGGCAAACCCTAATGTTATTGCTAAGGGTAAAAAGAACGCTCGGCTTATTTCAAGGATGGCTAGGAATAAACCTAAGCCCTATGCTGAGTCAAAGCCCATAGTCCTTAGTGAGGATTTAGAATCTGACATAGAACGTTTCCTAGCCAGTGAGTATCCTTACTCACAGGGTTTATGCCCTGAGCCACCTTATGATTTCGTTTTGAATCTTCCCCCTTGCCTAAGAAATAATCCTAGCTACCCTGGGATCAAACTGCCTAATGAAACCCTTGGCAATGTAATCAAACCCTCACCTGAATTTTCAATGCCCACATAGTCATTCTGTGACCAATGTGATTTATGGTTGGAACGATACTACATCGATGTTCCCATACTCCAATCGAAAATCCAATTATTGGAAAATCAATTTGCAGTATAGACCCGTCAAAGAGACAAACTCCAAGAAACTGATAGGAAGCAGAAGACAACTGGCTCCATCGTTTTCAAGAATGTTGAATCGGCCATAGTTGTTGTCAACTCCAAATTGTCATGATCAAGATGTCTGCTCGCCATACAGGTATGATTTTCGATATCGTTTTAGTTTTGTGAATGACCAAGATTAATATACTAATTTGAATTTGGTCTTCGAATAGCTCTGTTTATATTTTGAAATGGCTCTGTCATAATGTGTTCATCCTATATATTTTTCACTTTGCTAAAAATAAATGAAATTTCATCTTGGATACATGATTTGATCATTCCCAGTTTAACCACTGATAGATTTTTATCGGATTTGATTGGTCTTCGTTTGGATTTGATTTGTTTGTTTGTCTGATTGAGTTAATGAAATTGACGATTTGCTTTTAATTGAATTTGTTTTGTATCTACTCTGAACATGAAGTTTTTCATGCTCAAGTTAGAATACGATCATGTTTGGATTTGATTTCGTTATGGTTCATATGCTGTGATTGGCAAAGGACTTCAATGAGTTTGGTTGTTACGATCTTTTAATATGCTGTGCCATGTAATCTTCTAAAAACAGGAATACAACTCTGTTCGGTTTCAATTTGGAAAGAACGACTCTAGTTCGTATCAAAACAATGCTCTCATTTAAGATTGTGCAAATGCGCTCAAATCGTGGAATGGTTTTGATTCATAATAACTATGTTAAAACCCCAACTGTTCGATTCGCTCTTATTCTGATTGGATTATCCCATATCTTGAGTTGGAAATTTTTTTTTATGAGTTGGATTCGTATTATAATTGCTGCTCTGTCTGACTTGTAAAAGAAATTGATCGACATTCGTTATTTTTGTCAAAACCAGTTATAATTCATTGTGAAAGGAATGGTTTCATTCATTGTCAATCGAATTTGTTTGCGCCATTTTGCATCCGATATCTTTTTCGAATCCTGTCATCAGCTGATTGATATCATTATGATTTCATTTGAGTAGATTTACACACCAGTTATGATTTGATTCGCTCATGGCCTGGATCGTTTGTTATACAGTTATGTCAATTTGGAAATGAGTTTGTTTGGATTCGATCGTGTCTCCTGTTTATGAGGCAGCATAACAATTTGCTTGCGATTTGTTTTAAGTATATCAATTTCAAATTAATATGAAATGATTTCATAACTGTTTGATTATGACTCTGTTGACCCGACTTTGTGGTAACAAACGAAATAGAGTACACGTATCTCTGTAGTCATTTGATTGATCTTGATCCTATTTGATTTCGAATGGTATAACAATTTTAATTTCAATGATTCATTTTCAAATAGCTATTGGATGTTAATTGAATTTAATTCTTTAAAAGATTCTCAATTGATTTTAATGATGATTCTGTTTCTTATTTAGACCAGCTACAGAATCGCAAGATTCTGTAGCGAGTCTATAGAATTAGTTTTTTATCATTTTATTAATAAAGGATCCTTCTAACTTGTCCATTTTTTACCCTTTTCAGGTAAATTCTAATTGCATGGGACATGCTGGATGGTCTAGGGGATATTTTTGTGTTTTAGTTTGATTTTATGTTCCTAGTTTAGTTGAACTTGGGATATCTTCCTAGATTTTATGTAAATAGTTTTGATAACTTCCACAGGGAGGTTTTACCCTATGGAAACTCCTTAAATACTTATTATTTTTTGTAATAAGGATCATCCTCACTTGTGGGAGAACCAGGCTATGGATTTCTAATACAAACTGAGACAGAAGTTGATGTTCTGCTACAGCTTTCGCTTTCATAATATCAATATTTTGTTTCAAGTTTATGCATGTCATTAGCAATTGATTATAGACTACTTTAGCTATCATAGTATTTTGCAGAATGATGTGATTTAAATTAATATTATCCATGTCTCATTTCTTTCAATATTTAAAAATACAACAATTACTTTATTCAGTTAATGAATGACAGATTTATCTTCTTCATCAATTGAATTATTTTGTATAAGTCTTTGCATACAGGTTTATCTAACTGTGGAGATTTATAACTTATAAGATTGTTGTTATTTTGATGTCTTGTTTGTCCTGTAATCATACTTGAAGAGCACTGCAACTATCGTTTACAAGAAGCTCCTGGATAATTCAGTGCGGGTTTCCTCCCTCCGATCAGCTAAGAAAATCATTATACACAGGGCAAATCTGGAGCATTTCTCCAGGTCAGTTTGTGATTTATTTTCATTAATTTCTTTAGTATACTATTAGTATTTTAGTTAGATATATTTGTAGTCTAGATTAGTGATTTAGTTTAGATAGTTTTCATTTTATTTCTATTCATAAAATTGTAAAATCAACAAAAACATCTTTCTCTGTCTCAGGGCAGAATATAAGTGAGTTTTCCAGGTTTTATTTAAATCTATAACTTGTAGATATTGTACATTTTGTGAATAAGGTTTATTTATGTTAGTAGTTAGATAGTTAATTAGTTAAGGTCAGTATAGTAGTAGTTAGTAGATTGTATATATAGAATAGTCAGATTAGTTTAGTTTGTTTTAATAATTAGTTTTAGTTTAGTTTGTTTAATAGTTAGTTTTAGTTAGATTAGTTTATTAGTTTGTTTTATTTATTTTTTGTTAGATTAGTTATTGTAGATTAGTTTTCATTTTTTGTTTTCTTAGGACCTTAGATCGGCTAACAAAGCCGCTAAAACCGTTAAGGTGGTTCATTCCAAATGGCTTGGGTTATTAGATAACCCGGGACCGGTTCCACTCTTCCAGTTGATGGATGGTCGATTTCGCTCGTCAACAAATGGTGCTAGAAGGAGGGACTGAATTTAATTAATGGAACGAGTTTGTCGCAAGACTCCTCCACCACCTAATCGCTCACCTATAGTGACTAGAAGCCATTCAAATGATAATATTCCCCTTCAAACAACAACTACTTCAACCAACAATCCACAGACCACAGTTGAGCCAACAACCCCTAATCCTACAGGTGGTGACATACAAGAGATTGTCTGTTAATCTCTTATAAAAACACATAGTGCCTTAGCCCATTTGAGGCAACCTAACCGTCCGTGGGGTCAACCTTTGGACTTCTCTAATATCAGAGAAAAATTAGGAGACACTCGCCTCACTGTGAATCCTACAGATCCAATCTTAAATCCTGCTGCAGGAGGATCTGGGATACCTCCTTCACCACCTCCATCATCTCCTTCCTCTTCTAGAGGAGATTCCTCTGACGAAGGCAATTCCCCTTCTTAGCCTTCCACACCCACTACCCCAATGGCAAATTAGAACAACCCTGCTACACCCTAGCTTGATCAGGATGTCGTAGTTGTACCTGGAGCTCAGCACCCTTTACCTAATCATCCAGAGAAATGGCTTCCCAAGTTTGATCCTGACTCAAAATAGATCATTGAAGATCACATTAAAAAGTTTATGTTAGTCATAAGACTCCGCAATGTCGAACATGAAAATGTTGTTTGTAGGTTGTTCCTGTATACTTTCGAGGGTAATGCATCCACTTGGTACTTTGCCCAACAGCCCCATACCATCGTGTCTTGGGAAAAGTTTGAGTCATGATTTTTGGAAAAGTTCGGAGACGGTAAGCCTCCGGAAGTCCTAGTCATGGATCTTTCTAGCTTAAGAATGAACCCAAAAGAAAAAGTTTAAGACTTTAATTAAAGATTCTTAATGCTTAAAAACCGAATCCTTGTGGATTCTATGCCTGCTTAGAGTCTTATAATAGCATACTACACTAAAGCTTTGCATCAGAGTATAGCTATTTGGGTTAAACGATCTAAGAAAGCCACGTTCTTAGAGGCCTTCGAGGAGGCCAGCCAGATTGAAAAAGACATACTTAGTCTTAAGGACTCTGCTAGCAACAAAACTGAGACTAGTTCTTCTTCCAAAAAGAATATTGAAATCCTCCCTAGACCCCCTCAAAATACAACACAGCCTAAAAACTCTGATTTAGAAAACTTAACCAAAGTTGTTCAAAAACTGTCAAATCAAGTTATAGACTTGAAAAAGTCAACCGAAGAAGCTTCCTCGAGCAAAGGACCTTACAAACCCCCGTTCCGAAGGCCTTTTCCCACCAACTGACCTAACCCAACCATCGAAGGCTTTAATATAGAAATTTTGCAATGCACCCTTCAAACAATTCTAGAAGCCCAAGATAACTTGATGCCTCCTAAGATCCCTGAGGATATAGTTGAACAAGAGACAGTTCAAGAAGAAGAGTCTTCTCCAAACATTTTTGGACACTTCTCGGATAGTATCTTTCAAGCCAACTTCGAGACAGTTCATCCTTATAATACCAAGAGTAAGACAACAAACAAACCTTCTACCGAAAACACTACAACTTTGCCTCCAAAGCAATCTAAATCAGCTGAGACTAAACAAAGTAATGTGAACACCAACTTAGATTACGATGTAGTTGAAGATCTTAAAAAGTTAAGGGCTAACATTTCTATTTATGAGTTATTAAAATTTCCATTTCTGGTACAAAAAATGTTATAGAATATCTCAGAGAATGGAAAAAATGGTAATTCTAATGGTAACAAGGTTGTGCAAAACAAAGCTCCCCATAATACTTCCACTAGAAATAATCCCGATCCTCAAGATAAAGGAAGCCTTCATGTAAGTAATGTAAATAATGCAAATAATGTAGATAAAGTAGCCTTAGAAACTACGAGTAAAAGGCCACAAGCTACTACTCTTAGTACTCGTAAAAATGTACCTCCATTTCTATTAAATTTCGATATCTTTAATAGAAATGTGCACAATTGTATGGTAGACTCAGGGGCATCATCCAATGTGATGCCTTGATCTGTTTGTCAAAAGATTAACGCTGAAGTTGAACCCTCGACTTTAAAAATCATAAAACTTGATCGGACAAATGTCAAGGTTATAGGCGAACTAAAGAATGTGCTTATTAGATTATCGTCTAACCCCAAGGTTCATCAAGTTATTGATATAATTGTTGTGGATATTCCAGAAGTGTATGGTCTGTTTTTAAGCAGGGACTAGTCAGAACAACTGCATGGTTATTTCACGACAGATTGGTCCCATCTATGGCTTCCAGAAAATGGCAAGCCTAATAAGATCAAACTAAATCGTGAGCGCTACCTTAAGTTCACGGTCACAGATTTGAACGACCCAACGAACCGTATACACTTTCTGTTGATTCACTTGAAGTACAAGGGATGGACACCTTCTTTAGCAATTTCATGGCCGAGGCTTCACCTAACACCAATCCAGAACAACAGTCCGAGATTGTAGCATATATGCAGCCAATAGTTTCCATGCAACGATCCCATGTACCCGATACAAATCAAATTTGGTCTCTGTATTTCGACGGGTCAAAGTCCAAAGAAGGAGCTAGAGCAGGTTGCATCATTATCAATCCGGAAGGTAACAAAACATTGATAGCATGTAGGTTGGAATTTGAATGTACTAATAATACTACAGAATACGAGGCTTTACTGCAAGGTCTCAGAAAAGATGTGGATATGAACATTCAAAATTTAACCGTCTTTGGCAACTCTGAAATAGTGGTTAGATAGGTAAGAGATTCTATCCATTGTTTGTCTTTGCATCTAAAAAGATACCAGTCTAAGGTATGGAATTTAATGAACAAATTTTCTTCTTTCAATATAAATTCTATTCCCAGATTGAATAACTCCGAAGCAGATTTATTAGCTAATGTAGCTTCTAAACTTCTTCCTGCAGAAGGCTTGTCCCCAGATGCATTCTCCATTGAGCTGCTTTTTCGACCATCCGTTCCCTACAACATCATAAACTGGAGAGTATTTGATGACGATCAACAGATTATTAACTTTCTGCACATGGAAGAAACCTTTCAAGGTGTGGTGATAGACGAACACATGCATGACGACAATTTGCGCGATTTCATGGTAATACCAGATCCGAGAACTCCTGAATCTTCATCGGATAAGGTAAACTCGATCCCTAAATCTGTAATTAGATTAGAGAATTTTTACGATTTTCAAGATAAATTTAAAAAGACGGTCAATTGTAAAACCAATAGTTCCTCGTTATCTTATGTTGGGATGTTCTCAACAAGAAAAAGATGCATTCATTAAATTGCTCAAATAATTTAAAGATGTCTTTGCATGGACGTATGATGACCTCAAAACTTTCGACCATAACATCATATAGCATGTCATCCCTACAAAGCCCCAAACCTTACCCTTTCAACAAAAACTGAGGAAAATGCACCCCAAAATCAAACCGACCATTCAAAAAGAATTGAATAAACTCCTAAATGATAAGACAATTTTTCCTGTTAGGCACACTCAATGGGTTTCTAACCTTGTCCCAGTCCGGAAGAAAAGTGGGGAAATCCGACGCTGCGTCGATTTCCGAAACCTTAATAGAGTGTCTGATAAAGACAACTATCCTGTCCCACCCATGGAATAGATCCTTCAACAGGTATCTGGTTCTAAGAGGCTATCCTTACTGGATGGTTTCTCTGGATACAACCAAGTCCTGATGTCTCCACCAAACCAGCTAAAAAATACCTTCCGTACTCCGTGGGGCGCTTATGCTTATCGCAAAATGCCTTTTGGATTGATTAATGCTGGAGCCACCTTTCAGAGAGCAATGGACATTGCTTTCTGAGGCTTAATCAATCAGTTTGTCATAGTTTACTCAGATGATGTGACTGTATTTTCTAAAAACAAAAACGATCATCAAGCTCACTTACGAGCCGTCCTACTGCGATGTCGTAAATACGACATCTCCTTGAATCCCAAAAAATCCATCTTTGCAGTAGAACAGGGTAAACTCTTAGGATTCATTGTGTCTAGCGAAGGAATGATTATTGACCCCGAAAGGACTCAAGTCATCGCGAAACTTCCACCTCCTACATCCTAAAAATCTATGTTGTCTTTCTTAGGCCATATTAACTTCATGAGAAGATTTGTCCCCAGTTTCTCTGAAATGGTCAGGCCTTTACAGAATTTGATTAAGAAAGACACCTAATATCACTGAGGACCGCTAGAAAATCAAACTTTTAATGCAATAAAGAAGGTCATAATAGATGCTCCGTCTCTCATGAGCCCATATTTTTCTCAAGACTTTACACTCTACACTTTTGCTTCTGACCGTTCCTATGCCACCGTCTCGTTCCTATGCCGTCGTCCTAACCCAAAAGAATGCCGAAAAAATTGAAGTACCCATTGCCTTTATGAGCTCGACTTTCAAAGGCTTTGAACTTAATTACCCAGTGGTAGATCGGCAAGACTACACTATTTTCAAAGCAGTCAAGAACTTTCAGTCCTATCTTTTGAAGTGAAGGACGAAAGTCATTGTCCCCTACCCAGTCGTGAGGAACTTGTTAGTGCAAAAGGAACTAGGAGAAAAGAGAGCCAACTGTGTCACCTCCCTGCAGGAGTATGTCTTAGAAATCACCCCAGCTCAGATAGTGAGAGGCCAAGGGTTATGCAAGTTAGTCACTGATTCAGCAGCAGGACAACAAGAAGAAAGTGATACGTCAAACCTAGAACAACGTGACCAACGTCTAATATGTTGCGCACAAAACTCTGTCAGTCCTTGGTATGACGATATAAGATTCTGTCTTGAACATGGGTCAACCCCCCATCACCTGGACCCCACCAAAATAAGAGCATTGAGATTAAAGTCTGCCTCCTTTCATCTGGTTAATGGTGTTCTGTTTCGTCAAAATTTTGACGGTGTGCTGATGCGTTGTCTTGAAAAAGATGAAGCAGAAAAAGTCTTGCTAGAGTTACATGCAAGAGAAGCTGGCAA